>APFE030660097.1:0-14981 GCA_000404065.3 Pinus taeda | reverse complement strand
TATGCCAACGCTGCACATCATTGGCGGATATAATAACCATACGCTAGCATAATGTATACCATCATCCATACACGATGGACCCCACACTATACACTAATTCGATGGTCATAAATGATTGGGTAGATTGGTTGTTTGTGTAGGGGTACCCTCCCCGCTAACGTCACAAGGAGGGGGGAAGAGGGGAGGAGTCTGCCGAGATCTTGGTTGTCCATCCCAAAAGTTAGATTGATGGTATGTGTAGGGGGTAGCCTCCTTGCTGATATCACAAGAGAGGGGCCATGCATATCGTTGATTTTCGGTAGTTATTCACCACTGTCTAATTGATGCAGTGGCTCCCACCCAATGCCAAATTCCACTTTAGCTATATTACATACATACATACATACATACATACATACACACACACACACACACACACACACACACACACACACACACATATATATATAACAACGGTCCACGATGCTTATGCTCCGGATCAACGAATTCTAATGGTCAACATGCACTGATGTTAACAAGGGCAAAGTGGCGCACAAAGCTGTTTATCAAAACCGCCCATCTCCAGATCTGCGATTAGGATCAATTCTGACACCCCTCCACCACTTTTTTTGAAACCATTGCAGGGGGTGTCAGAAAAGGCAGTATCAGGTTTCCAAAACCACTTGCAGTTTTGCTGACACAGGTATAACAACAGGTTGGGGTCTGCACCGTATGTATATCCTAGATACCTATGATATGTTACCACATCACACCGATCCCACGTAATTATCCTCTACAGGTCATTTGGTCTTCCACACTGTCTCGGTCCTTGTCATCCTGATGCTCCTGTTGCATGATCCGCCTTGAACTTTCGGGACACGTCATCCTTACCTTCCTCTTGGATTTTCCTCTAACATTTCTTATTTAAAGTCTAGGAAAGCTGTTACAGGTTGACTTGTCTCAGGGCCACCTTGCACCTATGCAATTTGCAACCCGGATCACATGGAGGCCACCATGTCCTGGCCCCACATCATTCTGCCCCTCCGAAGTCAGCTCCCACTTGTAGTTACATGAATATAACCTCTGGGATGAGCTATTGTATGGGCTCCATTATGGCTAATGAGAATGCTCCCTACCTCCACGTTGTAAGCCTAGTTAGCCTAGTGCTCAATCATCCTAACCATTCCCTTGTGTTGCAAATTAAAAGTTTCTGCGATGTGGCCTCCAAGCCATGTCACCCCTCCCTTCACCCAATGGTGATAAGGTGTAATCTAGGCAAACAATTCATGGTTTCCATGGTGAGGTTTTCATCAAGGCGTTGGGTAAGGTTTATTCGATCAAAGCTATAAGTTGATTCCAAGTCTGAATTTGCCACAATGCTACTCACTCACAATATAATTTCGCCATGGTTCGATTAGGGAAATCCTTTCAGATAATGAGCTATATGCTCAATCTTGAACTCGATGATCTCTACATGGGTTTTCTCCCTCCCGGACGAGATACTATCACCTCGAATTGCCATGGCTACTATCAACCATTTAAACCATAAGTGACCACATCCTCTCAATATCGAGATGCTACTTAGGACATGACTCCTAGTCTAGAAAGGTTGAACTCGATGATTTCTACATGGGTTTTCTCCCTCCCGGACGAGATACTATCACCTCGAATTGCCATGGCTACTATCAACCATTTAAACCATAAGTGACCACATCCTCTCAATATCGAGATGCTACTTAGGATATGAATCCTAGTCTAGAAAGGTTCAACATTGATGCAAACAAAGCAGAATGCGTCCTACAATGAGTAAAGGGATGGAAATCTAGCTAATCCCTCTTATGAGGTTGTGCTCTATTAAAGAAATCACATAGATCTTTGGGACCAAATCCTAGTTAAAGTGAACAATGCAACCCAACACCAAGGCATTTATCACAATATGATGATGAAACCCCTCATGTAAAGTCGCAGTTTATTAAAGTTAAGAGAGGAGGTAATCCTCAACATTAACACAATGCTACATAAATTGCAACATGGGCTTGTAGCCAGTATGTTCACACAGATCCTATCAAAATAGGTTGTCTTCAATGTAATCATTGAATTGTGATAAAAGAAGTTCCTATGTTGGTCGCTATTATGGTTTGATCTTGATTCTCATAGACCATTCTAATTCCTTTAACATTGCACCGTATGTTGTTCATGTATATCATATCAGAAACACAATCATGCATTTCTCACGGTATACCATTTCGAACCCGGAATGCAACATACTTTCATTATCTTGCAAAGACATTGCACAATATGTTATTCATTGTTATAGAGTCAACAAACAATCATGTATTTCACTTAGTAATACCATTTCATTTCAGAAATGCAACATATAGTTACTAAATGCAAGTAAGTACACAAGAACTCTTATCTTGAAGATAATAGGGAAACTAAGTCAAGGACTATGACTTTCCACCCAACCATAGACAACTGCAACCAGTCCTCACTTGCAGTTGTCACCCATGTGCCAGATTCTAGAGATTGAATGGTTTTACTCAAAGGATTTAAACGATGATTACCAATTGGAATAGGAACTTCAGAGATTCACCCTCCTCCATCCACCAACTATCAGAAAAGTCAATGAAATCTCAGGGAATCCAAAGGCCTGTTGCCTCCACCCTTTAGCTGATCAACAACCAATAGTTTTAGGTGATCTAGAGGCTTCCTCGCCAACCAAGAATGTCAAGGAGTCTAGAGAAACAAGTCTCCACCCTTCAAACAACAACACAATGGTTCCACCTACCTTGGGGATTCCATAATCCATCATACAACCACACAACAAGAAAGGCTTCAAATATCCTCCTTTCAGGAATCCAAGGAACAAGTCTCCACCCCAAACATCAAAGGACTCCAGAGAAAGACCATATCCACCCTTTGGCTAAACAAGGAATTGAGAGGCTATTGTTCCTTGCCTGGGAGAGATCTTTTTCTTGCCAATCTTGCCAACCGAAACTGATATCACAATTATTCCTCCTTTTTCTGCAAGTCTCCTTCATTTTCCATCATCGTGGGATTCTCTTCTCTTGTATCCCCTTTTCTCTCCTACTATGTTTCTAGATGAGCCTTCTTGAAATGAGCTTTCCCTTTCCTCTCCCATTGTTCTTTGTTGTGCAGTAATTGAATTTTGACTACTTTTTTTCTTCTTCTTTCTCTTCCCCCCCCCCCACAAAGTCCAACGTAGTCCATTACCCATTAATTTCTTTATCCTTCTTGCCTTGTAATGTTTTCCATAGCAACATGGTTTGTGTACTTCTCTTTCAGTCTCATTAATCCTGAAAATGCTAAGCCATCAAAGTTGTACCAACCAGCCTTTAATGGCAATTATAAGTAGTTCAAATTTTCTTGCAGCAAGAAAACTTAAACATCCTAAGCAAGCAACCTCCCCAGTCTCTGGAATTTGTGTTCCATTACTCAACCCAATTTTTTGGTAAAGATATTTACATTACATTTCACGAGAGAAAACATGGTTGGGGTTGTCACAAGAGGTTTCTCTCATAATGCTTCTTTGCATCGGCTTTAGTATGTTGCAAGCACCTAATTAATGAGTGAAACCTTAAGATTCCTTTCAACAGTTCATATGGATTTTCAAATTCTATATTATAATGATTATGCATGACACTAATGAATTCTATGTGAGTTGAAGAGAACTTAAGGCCTTGTCTAATTGTTAGACTTTTTGGATTTTTTGGGCGAATTTTTTTGGGTCAAATCTTGATTTATGTTGTTTAAACTGGTTTTTTGACTGCATATATGGATTCAACGCCTTGAAAAAGCGTTGGGGAACTTGGATTGTGAAAGCTGTGACGCTTCAAACATGTGATTCCAATGAATCTTTGTCAGATTCTAGGCAAAATAGACTAGAAAATAGGTTGGAAAACCCTCCAAAAAGTTTAATAGATAGCCTACGTTGAACCAAAGTCTTGGCATTAAATTGCTGTGAATGACAAGGATTGTTTTCTCTCTACGTGGCTTTGATTTCCTTGTTGTTAGTGTTGTTAGATTAGATTTTTGCTTAATATTTGTCATATTTTTTTTGGTAATATATCTTGGTAAACTTTAATAATAAAATTATTGTGTGGGATTTTTTTGTTCTATAAACAAGATTATTACCATTATAAATCCATCTTAATCATTGATCTAGCAAGCGTTGAAAATGATCAAATTTCTTAAGGTGAAAATGTCTTTTAAGTGCAAAACTTGAAAAAACTTTTGCACTTGGAGAGATTTGATCCATAAAAGATCCATGGTTAAAATAAATATCTATGTGTGTATATAAATAGATTCAATAACTTGAAAGTTCTATTAGGCACTTGGATTTTATAAACTACACAAGTTCAACTTATTATTGTAGCATATATTTACTAGACAAAAGCAAATATTTACTGCACAAAATTTGATGGAAAAGTATGTTTAAAAAGGGTTATGATTCAAGTGTTTTACAATAATTTTGTTTTTTTTCAATTTTTTACTAACCCATATGTAAATAGCTGAGATGGAAACATTTTACTTAGTATGGATGTTGAAATCAATTTTCAATCATGTTGAAACAAATGTGAGCTAATGTTATATTCATGGGCGGTTACACCAACATAGAAAAAGTTGATGGAGCATCCACTGCACCGACGCCGTGCAATGCCCTGCCAGATTAACAAAGCTTTCAATGCCGTTCGTGAGGCCGCTAGCTTTTCAATTTGTCCTTCCTCCTCCTCACCACATTTCAAGATCTAGTCGCTCTCATTCTCTCTGAACATTGTTTTTAGCCACATGCCTTGGTTTCAGTGGATGGATTACGTTTTCATCACATGGCCTGCTGTCAGTGTCAGTGGATGTATTGTCGCTAAGGCAAAGTGGATGTATTGTAGCTAAAAAGAAGGGTGGAAGGCAATTGCAGAATCCCTTTCGAGGAGTCCAACCACCATTAGTTTTCAACTGATCAGTGAGAGAGATTGAATGTTCCAAAGAAAATATAATTATTCAACTATACCCATTAAATTCAGTGAAAGAGAAATGGATATAATTATATACAAAAAAATAAAGGAGTTTCTTCATATTGTAAGCCATAACAGAATAAGGAAAAGGAGAACCGTAAAAAGAATGGTTGCAATTCTATTTAATATTTTAAACAAAAACGCACAGATTATGATACTACTCTTCATGATTTTCTTTGAAATGATATATATATGTGTTTATAACCAAAAAAAATATATATATTTACTTTAGATATGAGGTTAAATTGTAATCCAGTTCTAATATTTAGGCTTTATATATGGTGTTAAAGATTATATGTTTTTTTATATATTATATGATTAGTAGTTTCAATAATGAGTAAATAGGGTATTAGGTATTAGTGGATAGTCTTTTATTCTTCCCCATAAATTTGAGGAAATAGGTTAATTTTGTTTTAGATCTAAATAAGTTTAGTTAGAGTGGAAGTCCATTATCTTATAGATTACTAATTGTTTATTTTAGGTGACTAGGTTTTATTTACAAGTGATGATGTTGCATGTCAAGGTTTTAAAATTGTATTAACAAAGGTCAAAATGATAACCTTAATTATCACAAACTTTCTCCTACTATATATATGGGATGATAGGGAGGATAGGCCCTTTGAAGTTGGGGTGGAACCTTAAGGCCAAGTCCCATTGGCCCTCATCCACCATGTAGATCGAGGTGACCCTTAGCAACTCCATAATAGACCTAACACATGTAACAATTAATGAGATGGTATGTGAGGATGATTGCCATTCACGTTCATGAATGGAAGAAAATTACTCTATTGGGCACCTCCTAATAGAGTGACCTAGCTGAATTCCTTTTATCTTAAAAAATGATTACTTATATTAAGGCAAAGACACAAGGTTTGGGCAACAACTTTCAGCGTTATGACCCTTGGTATCTCTCAATTGGTATCCCCCAATAGGGAAACACTTCCATAAGATTTCTTGAGTTTCTTTGGATTGGTCCACTCTTGTTGGTTTTTTGTCTATCATAACTAGAGAAATCTTGGCATTAATGGGACTCTTTCCTCCCTATAACTAGCCCTTCAAAGCTTATATCACCCTATGTGCTCACTTCAATGCAGGGCATTACCTTGATGTCTGCTTCACATCATATACTTGCTTTGCACTTCTCATCATGCCTCATGACAACCATGGTAGAAGAGGTCGTCAAGGGAGAGGTTGACTAATTGGTTCCAAATCTTAGCAAGGGGCTAAGTGTTCCAAGTGGCTCCAGAAAGACTCAAAAATCAAATTATTTGAATTTCGCCAAAACCACAACTAGATCAAAGAACTCATTGTCCTAATTCCAATGGCGCAAACAACACTCAAATTTGAGTTTGTATGCTCAAGATATTCACGGTCAAATTTTTGGTCAACTTGGCTTCACTAACTAACTTTAGCAGAGCGCAAACCAAAATTGGATGTCCAACTAAAATTGGTAGAAGCTGCTAAATTGGGAAACCATTAACGGAGTGACAATTGGTACTATGCAGTGGTTGAAACTGGTACAATTATCACCTCTTTAATTTTGTCGGTTACCCCAAAATTCTGACCGACCGACCCGCCAACCCATCCACCATATATTATATATATATTTAATGGGGGCAAGCCGCCATTGGCAAACCTGCCACCCAATCGTTTAATAATGACAACCATATACATTAATGGAGCCGACGAGGATCCCGGTATGACAATGAGTGACCCCATAAATTATGTAAACCACCAATGGTTAAACAACCCAGCACACAAAATAATGGACCACGAGGTTTTAAACCTGGGTTGGGCGGGAACCATGCTCTCCCAATTCACTGCCAACCAACATTCCAGGAGGTTGGACTTTGTAAAGTCCACCACCCACATATTATATAAACCTAACTTTCTAATCAATTGGGGGGAAAAAACCAACAAAGGAGCCAAGAGCAGAACCCAAGACCATAAGGGTGCACATAACCATGATGTCGACACATAGACTGAGGGCAGAACCTTGACCAATAACAAAAATTAGAGTGGTCAAACCATGATTTGGAATCTTGAAGGAATCTTTTAGATTCCTTGGAGTAGATTTTTACAGTGGTAGAATTATGCGAAGTTTATCCTCAGATTGATGAGAATTTTGCCAAGAGTTTGATGGTGTGTTCAGTTTTCTGTTCTAAGCAGCAAATTTTTTAGAAGCAAAATGTTGATGTCGGAACCATGAAGGTGGAACCTTGACACAAGAATCTGCATGGAATCTGAAAGATTCCCTAGAGGCCCGAAATTAACAGTTTCAAAACCAGGCCGAATTTATACTCATTTGACTCATTTTTTCATAAGGAATGTGATGGTGTGATCAATTTCTTCATATAAGTAGCCAAATTTTAGTCAACCCGCAAAAGGGAATCTTTGAGGAATCTTTAAGATTCTCGGGGAGCCCAAATTTGACGGAGTCAAAGAGGGTCAAGTTTACAATCATATTTCATGGTTTTTCGCTAGGAACACAATGGCATAGGAAGTTCCTTCATCTAAGTAGCCTATTTTTAGGTCGTCCCCAAACTTGGAGGTATAAGATGCATTGTTTCCATGTCTTCATTTGATTTTTCTTAGATGATGATTTGAATTTGAGATCCATGTATGCCACTTTGTGAGAGTCCAATGTGAGCAATTGTTCCTTTGTCATGTTGGAGGAGACATTTTATGAGTGAGAATTCTTATAGGAGAATGTCTAGTGGAGAGACATGCCATTCTAGATAAAGGGGTTTATCCTTGTATTGATAGAGATTACATCATGCACTCATCATCTTCTTACAACAAACAATGAAGCGGCCTCCCCACTGTTGACACCATGTAGCCCACACTGGGTGAACTATGTTATCATATCATGTGTTTATGTGTGGTTCATTCTTATTGCTTCTTTGTTTCAAGTTTGTGGTTTTTTGAAGTGTTGTTAAGAATTTGCATTACTCATGATTTCACAAAGCAAATGTAAGTGTCAATAAAAGGTCCTATATGATGGGTATTTTTGTTTGAAAGAACTCACGAAAATTTCCCAGATCAAGTGGTATTAGAGCGGTCTGAAATTTTTTCCAGGGATTGTGAATTGAGTGTGGAATAATAAGGAAAATGGAGGATCACAAATATCTCTATGAGGCCTTCTATAGGATGGAAAGCATGGGAGATATAAGGTATGAAAATTATGAGGAGAAAATGGCAAACTAGGTGTAGAAATTCTCACTGTAGATTAACCTGATAATGCAATATAACTAAAGCAAAATACTTAATCTACTTCTACAATCAAACTTGTGGAAGCTTAATAGATTTGAGCAAGATCAAGCAGAACACGTATAACCAGAAGCAGAATCAATGCACATGAAACACAGAAGAATACTCAGGGAAAAGCCTTAGCTAAAAACCCCACTATCTGTATTATCATACAAGTGGAAATATCTTAGGATTACACATAGCTTTAGCTCTCACAGCTAGCCATCTCTCAATACAATCCTCATAGATGCTCATAGGAAAAATAGACTTCTCATTAAGTCCTCAACACTGCCCTCCAAGCTCCTATTTCCTAGCGCAGTTTTTCCTGGGTGATCCAACTGTTACCATGTGTAACACTGATCACTCACATTGATCTTACACCCTGTAAAACTGCGCAAATCTCAAGGAATGAATTCCTTCTGCATGAAAGAATTTTCCTTATAGGAAAATTCTAGCAACTGATAGTACACTGTCCCTGTCTTTAATCTCAACTGGGTCTTCCTCTGAATAGACATGCATGAGTTACTTATGAGAGAATCTTCAGTTATCTGGAGTACACTAGTTTGATGCATGCATGCATTAACTGACTGAACTCACAACTATTTCCTTAAACTGTTTGGAACTAATTTAACTGGACATAACTTAGTTAACTGAGCTAACTAATTACAACTCAAATACAACTCATCCTTATCTCCTTAATTAAGGGATAATCTCCTTAATCTAAGGGATAATTGTTGCATGACTTGACAAAGACTTCTAGCTTGAATTTCTCCAACTAATTAATCCAAGATGAATTAATTAGTTATTTTTCAAACAACTGGTGAGACTAAATTCGAATTTTAATTCTCAATTTTAATTCAAGGACAAATTAAAATTGGAATATTCTTGTTGCCACATTTCAACACTCCCTCTCAACAAGAAAGGGATTATATTCCACCCCTATCGTGTCTCTATTGAACTCGAATTTACACTTTGACAATGCCTTAGACAAAATGTCAGCATCTTGCTCCTCGGTCCAAATATACTGCAACAACATGATCCTCCTCGCCACACAATCTTTGAGATGATGATACCGAATGTCGATGTGCTTGGACCTGTCATGAAATTCTGGATTCTCAGAGGGTTTGATTCAACTCTGATTATCACAATAGATCACAGTTGGATCCATCCTCTGATCAAACAAACCAACTAAAATTTTCCGCATCCAGATGGCCTCACATGTTTCCTGACTTGTAGCCATGTATTCGGCCTCTACTGTGCTGAGTGCAATCGGCCTTTGTTTCCTGATGTACCAAGAAATTGCCGCCGACCCAAGGTTGAAAATTCCACCTGATGTGCTCTTCCGATCTGATGGACTCCCTGCCCAATCTGCATCAGTGAAGCTCTGTAGCTTCACTTCGTCTGTTCATTTGTACCATAATCCATACTAAGATGTGCCCCTGAGTTATCTCAATACATGATTTGCCGCCTTCCAAAACATCTTGGTAGGTTGAACCATAGCTTGACTCATCTGGTTCACTGCATAGCACAAATCTGGGCATGTGTTCACTAAGTACATCAGTGAACCCACAAGCTGCCTGTACACAGTAGCTTCTACTACTTCTCCTGAAGTAGCATCGTCCTTCCTCCAGTTACCTGGTAGAGGAGTCTGCATGGGCTTTCACTTTCCATGTGGAATCTCCTGAGTATCTCATTGGCATACTTGTCCTCAGACACAAACAACTCCCCATCCTTCTGCCAGACTTCCATGCCAAGGAAGTAATGCATGAGACCCATGTCTTTCATCTTGGATTCTCTTACAAGGTCCTCCTTGCAAGACATGATCAAATTATCATCACCTTTCAATATGAGATCATCAACATAAAGTACAATGATCAACTGCTTACCTTTCACCATGATGTGGTACAGGTTCACATCCGCTTCACTCTTTGTGAAGCCCAACTCGGTGAAGTAGTTGTTGATCCTAGTGCACCAAGCACGAGGTGCTTGCTTCAGCCTGTACAAAGCTCTCTTGAGTCGGCACACATGCAACTCATGATCGAAGGTCTCAAAACATTTCGACTTCTCTATGTACACATCTTCCTCAATCTTTCCATTGAGGAATGTAGTCTTCACATCCATCTGATGGATCTTCCAACCCATCTGTGCTGATAATGCCAACATCGATCTGATAGATGAGTACCTTCTATAGGAGCAAAAGTCTCATCATAGTCGATCCCCTCTACCTGTGAGAAACCACGGGCAACAAATCTTGCCTTATGTTTCTCCACACTACCATCAGGAACTTGCTATACCTTGTAAAGCCAATGGGAACTCACAACTGACTTGTTCTTCGGTCTTGGAACCACATCCCAAACACTATTTCGAACTATGGAGTCATACTCCTCCACCATAGCATCAACCCAAATCGGCTGTTGCACTGCTTCCTCAGAGGAAGATGGCTCAGTCTCAACACATTCCCCAACAAGGGCCATGTATCCAGTGTACCTCTCAGGTGACTCTTTTGTCTGTTCTGAGAAGATGGTTCTCCCACATTCTCTCTCACATCTGACAACAATTTTTCATCTTTTCTTGTGCACTTCCATCCATCTCTGGAAGACTTTGCTTGAGCAGATGTCTCCACTCCTGGAACCTCTGCATGCGGCTGCTCCACATCAATATGAGGCTCCTCCTCCTTAGGAACCAAAATTTCCTCCACAACTTGTAGTTGGAGCTCCCTCTCAAGGGAAACTCGCATGGCCTTCTGCTCATCAAACTTGAGATTTATGGGAATCACTGTCCTCTGACTGGTAGGAAAGTACACCCTATAGTTGTGGGGTGTATCAGTGTACCCCACAAGCTAAGTCACAAGGTTCGTGTTGAAGTTCGAGTTCGGCGACCTTGAAATTCGAATAAAGTTCAGCAACTAAAATTTTGCCAATAAAGTTCGACATAAAATTCGACATATAGAAATTTGAAAAAAAAATGTATATATATGGCCTTGATTTTGGAAGTGTCTAACAGATGTATAATCCTTTAGTTCTACTGGAAATCTTCATGTCTTTCTGAACAATTTTTTAAAGAAGTATTGCACATGGCTTCATTTAAATATCAGTGATCATCATTTCAGAATCGCTGAGAACTCTTCTGCTACCATCTTGCTAAAGGTTGAAAATGCCATCTAAAAAGCTTAGAGTCATGGACGTTATGTTCAAAAACTATGAATTTAGAGCGTGGATCAAAGTGAAGGAGCTTTGAATACCCTAGAGTGTTTAATTATCCCAGATAATAGCATTGAAAATAATTATAATAAAAGACTGGTGTTTACATAAAGCAACCAGTTATTTTCAAACTTCCAAAAAGTTTCAACCTCCCTCTAACTTAAATCCCATGAGAACCTATTGCCATGTTATGGGTATATTTATTTTCTTTGATTCACAGCTCTGATGTATATATCAGACCACCAGCATCAAGCAACAACTACACAAACATCTCAACCAGCATCAAGCAACAACTGCACAGACATCTCAACAAGGTTAAGCGTGGCTCACATAATCACTTTACATGTATCTGGCCACGATGTTGTGTTATTACCTTCCATAACAACATGGTATTGAAACACTACACTTGTTATCGAAACACTTGGCAGATTTTCTGGAACAAACATGGTATCGAAACACTTGGCAGAATTTCTGGAATGAACATGATATCGAAACACTTGTGAATAGTAACAAGCCGTAAGGATAATTTTAGTAGATAATAAAAGTTTAGGCACGCAATGGACATTTCGGGATAATGCCAAAGATGGATTAAACTCTTTTTGAAGGATTCTCCTTTCAAGGGCTTGAAATACAGAAACAATAGACGTTATCAAACACAGAATGAGGGCCTCAACTGAGAAATTGGGTAGTGTGTTCTTTGTTAATAATATTTGGTTTATAACGGATTCGGGTTCTTTTATCCACTGTTATTTTCCCATTCATTTTATAGAAGATTATGCTAGTAGGAGTTGACAGGAAATAAAAACGAGCAAACTGGGGCCTTATTTGATGATATAAAAAGTATGATCATCAATTTTTTAATTTAACTCAAAGTTAAAACTGTGATGCAACATGCAACTCAAATTGCGAATGGAATGGGCGTTGGCATTTCTAAGACCCACTATGTCCAAATTTTCAAAATTCATAGATAGAAAAAACAGTATAGCAGACTTGCTAATCTACGAGGGTTAGAAAGAAAGGCCCCAAAACCAAATGTTTGAAATTGAATCAGTAAAGAATTTACAAATTTTGTACCTGAAGCGATAGTCCTGTATAAGAAAAAAGTGCGTTCAACTCCAAATTCAAAGCCAATCACACTTATGAGCTTAATTCTAACAACACTGTTTACTTACAACTATCTTATTATTTATTAATCAACGAGGGCCTCTATGTTAAGGCCCACAACCTGTCAAAAAAGCCGTTGGAAACTCCAAAAACCTGTCGAAAACCTTATTGAACAATGAAAACCCATGGGCCGTCACTTTATCATGTATGCTATTGCTCACTCAGACTGGTAGTGGTCAGTGGTGATCGGTCGGTTTAATGGATGCAATTTGCAAATGATGAAACCTAACCCACCGCAAACAATGAAACCAAAACCAAAACGTGCCCGCAATTCATTTCAATTTTTTTTTAAAACAAAAAATCGAACCAAAACGAATTTAATCAATCCAAAACGAATTTTAACGATTTTGTTCGCCTTTAAATTCGAGTTTGCCTTTCTGTTCAAGTTCACCATTTTGTTCGGTGAACTTGAACGAATAAATACGAATTCGTTTGAAGTCTGGTGAATTTCGAATTTATTCATTCAAATTTGTCGAACCTGGTGACTCAGCCCACAAGTATCCCCAACTCAATTGTCAGTTTTTGCTTCTTTCGTGCATCCTTTATCACTTGGCAATATATTGATGAGCCAAAGATCTTGAAGTGACCCACATCTGGTCTCTTACCAGAGAAAGCTTCCTCTGGTGTTTTCATCCCAAGTATGCGATGCGGGCTTCTATTCTGCAAATAGACCATTGTGTTGCATGCCTCAGCCCACAAATGAAGTGATAGGCCTTTGTCATGCAGCATCGCCCGAGCTGCCCCTACAATCGTTCTGTTCTTCCTCTCAGCCACCCCATTCTACTATGGGTTATGGGGTGCCGTCAAATCTTGTTTAATTCCTTCCGCTACACAAAATTCCTTAAACTCTTGAGAGACATACTCTCCACCATTGTCGCTTCTCAAGGTCTTGATCTTCTTCCCTGACTCTTTCTCAACCAAAGCTTTGAACTCACAAAAATTTGAGAAGGTTTGGTCCTTCTTCTACATGAAATAAATCCAACATTTACGAGAAAAATCATCAATGAAAATCACATAATACCTTTGCTTCGTGGTGGATGCTATCGAGAATGGTCCACACAAATTAGTATAAACTCACTCTAAGATTCCTTCTGCTCGACTGTCTTGATCATGAAAGGAAGACTTGGCGTACTTTCCCAAGGTACAACCTTTACATGTGTCAACTTGCTCAAGTTTACCTTTGGGAAGTCATGTAGTTATCTGCTGCATTATCTTCAAGGCCCCATGATGCAAATGGCCCAACCACCTGTGCCATAACTCGCCAATGTCTTAGCTTTGCACCAATTCTGCTTTCGAACTCAATGCAACATAGTCATCTACCTCTATTTTATAGAGATTTTTCACTCGAATCCCAATCCTCTTGGTTTGACCCGTGGCTATGTGTCTTAGGAACACCTTTCCTTTACTAAAGACAACATCGTAGTCTTTGTCCTCCAACATCGTGACTGATACTAAGTTCTTCTTCAGTCCGGGCACATACTTCACATCAGTCAAGGTGAGAGGATCTCCATGCTCCCTCTGAAAAGAAACCGTGCCTTCTCCTGAAGCACAATACTTTCTGTTGTCACCCATCTCTATGCGCATCTTGAGGTCTTTCACCTCCAAGGTACTGAGAATTTTATCGTTGGTCATGTGGAATGGGGCTACACTGTCAAGATACCAAACACAACCCACCATCGATGAAACCATGCATATGTGTTGGGTATACGACCAAAGTCCCACATTGACTAGAAGTGGGGAGGATCATGGTTATATAAGGATGGACAAATATCTCCATTGGTAATGAGGCCTTTTGGGGTAAGTCCAAAAGCAAATCCATGAGGGCTTAGGCCCAAAGTGGACAATATCATACCATTGTGGAGATATGTGGTGTTCAGAGTCCTTACAAGTGGTATTGGAGCCATGCCCCAAAGTTAGCCAAGTGGATGAATCCTCGAAATGTCGAATGAAGGTGGTGGGCCCCGGTAATATCACGATGGGATCCGTGGATGAGCTCAGTTAGACAGGCGGTGTACTCCAGATTCTTCATGGACGTGTCCTGGTCCCAACACAGTGAAGAGGAGTTGACTTGGGATAGAGCAAGCTCTTGAGGCAGGTGGTGTTCCATGTAACGCATGTGCTTCCAACGCATTGGAGCAGAGAATCCTGGTTGGTAGAGAGTGGATGGATGGATAATCGTTTGAGGGGAGGCTCGATGGTCCTTTGTTCGAGGGGAGGATTGTTGGGCATACGACCAAAGTCCCGCGTTGACTAGAAGTGGGGAGGATCATGGGTATACAAGGATGGACAAATATCTCCATTGGTATGAGGCCTTTTGGGGTAAGTCCAAAAAGCAAATCCATGAGGGCTTAGGCCC
>APFE030660094.1:0-10306 GCA_000404065.3 Pinus taeda | reverse complement strand
ATGCTTGAAAAAATAGGAGAAAGTATCCAAATCAAGCTTTACAACTATCCATTTCATTTCTTAAAAGAGACCCATTATTTCACTAATTCATCCTTTTCAACAAATATTGGGATACTTATACTTATTGACACTTCATATCTTATAGGAATTTTATTAAAAATTATTATGAATGTCATCATAGTGATGAGATTTCAATTACGCATTTTGTCGAGCAATTTGCATGCATATCTTGTTCTCCCACCTCTAACATACATATCAAAAATTGCAATTCCCATTAACAAGTTATCCCCAAATACAAATCTCATTATGTATTGAAGGATTTCCTTTCCATATTCCAAAGCTACCGCACTTACACAAGCAAGAAGAAAATTGGAAAATGTGAACCATTTTTGCTAGACACTCATTATTTGCGATGCCAAAGTGATATCATGATAATCAAACTTTGCATGATTTTTAATCATGGTAGTCTATGAGACTACATTTTGTTTAATAATTTCATCCATAACTTGCTAAGCCTTTTCTAATTCCCTCACATTTCATGAAAAATAACAAGATTGTTTCCCCTGGAGAAGTGTGGCTTAAATCCCTTATGAATCATATGATTATGGAGCATTTTAATAAATTCCATAGAACTCTTCTCAAGACCCACATGCAAGAGAGGTATATAATTATATATTTACATGAGTTACTTTACGATCCATTTGACTTAAAGTTCCAAGTGTGGCTTTTAACTAGACATTTTTTGAACTTGCCAAATTGGAGCATTGGCTTGAATATTTATTTCCATAAAATGATGGGAATCCATTCTTATATATTGGTTGCAGTTGGTTCTTAATTTTTTAAAGTGTGTAGTAAGTTAGACATAGAAAACTCATACATTTTCTTGCCATTTGCATCATCTGAGCTAAACTTGACCAACCGATAAAGGTTTCCTCAATCCTGAATGTATTTCTCCACCACTATCCACTCAAATATTTTTCCACAAAAAAAATAAAAACATCAGATGTTGCAAATTGTTGAGTCTCATCCATAATTTCTGCAACACTTATCATTTCCACATACATGAATGCACTCTATGCAAACACAATGTTCCCAAAGAGGATTAATACCAACAATATTTGCAACACATGAAAAACTTGGAAATGCACAACATCCAAGGAAACAAACATTTTAATGAATTGTTCCTTCAATGAAACACCCAAATTTTGAAAATTGTAGTTAAAGTGTTCATTTTTCTCATGATTTAATGAATTTGGCAGTTAAATGGTTGGGGTTGAAGTTAACGAACAATCAAAGATTGTGTTCCTTCTAGCTATATTTCTAGACGAATATGTGTTGGAACATTGTTCTACACAAATCAATGAAAAAGGAAAAACATACAGTAATTAATATATTACATTCATAATTCAAAATCCTATCAAAACATAAAATACTTCAAACACATGTTATGTTCCAAGACACTGAGTGGGCACAAATTCTAGAGGACTAATGATATTCACTATATAGGTGTTGGAAGGAATGCCCCACCCCACATTTCTAGTAGAATGTCTCAAATTCCCAACCATGTCACCAAGCATATTGCTATCACCAAATAAACCAGATGCAACAAATTATTCATTGGCATCATTGTGCCCATCTTCCAATACTCCATTTCTTGCTTTGTTTGAGGAAAAACCTTAGTTCTCTCTTGCATGAACACTCTCTTGGTAAACACAATGTTCCTAATGAACATTATTGTTATAAAAAAATGGTACAATAAAAAAATTCTAGCATCTTCAACATGCACATAAACAAACATTTCAAGAAAATGTTCATCCCATTATACTACTCATGTTCCCATACTTATGATTATCGGCTTCCTCATGTTGATGATTTATTGAAGTTTGTTTCTTTTACTGATACATGACTCTTCTACATGCATTTAGTGCATCCTTATTCTACTAATGCTATTTTCAGTGATACTCATTCGCTCTTTCCCATGAATTAAGGAACCAAGCTCTTTTTGAAGTATGCTTGCTTGTTCCTTGACTTAACATTTCTGCAAAAAAAATTAGTTCCTTTGTAATTTCGTTTTTCAATCTTTCATCTCATGTTACATCTTCAACAAGTTCATGTATTTATGCTCACTCACTTTATACATCAAGTAAATTCAATATTAAATAACTTTAAATACTAGCAATTAGCCTTTCATATTACAGAAACACATATATAAACAATATTTCAAACACTGCAATACAAAAGCAATCATCATTTGTGCAATTTCATATAAGAAATAACAAAAGACTCTATACACCCCAGACATACATAACAAAAATTTACATTGAAGTCCATAGTTCAATCTGCAAAATAGCAGATCAATGGAAGAAATATCCAAGAAAATTGAAAAATTGACATGAGTATGTTTTCATCAAATAGCCCAAATTCATATTACACTAATAGTTAAACAATGACAGTTTTCATTACTAACGGTCCAAATTCATATTACAGTAATAGTTTTCATTAAACAATCCAAACATATATTCGCATGACTATGTTTTCATTAAAAAGTCCTAAATCATTCCTTTAAAATTGTTTTCTTCCAAAAAAATCTAAACATATTTAATAACATAAAAGGTAAAAAAAATTATTATTTAAAATACGAAATTCGAACATCGGACCTATGTATTTCATAAAAACATATCTCTTTCTCTTGATCTTCCAATTTCTGACTACAACAGGGTCAAGCTCCATACTCGAACAAAATAAAACAATCTTCTTCACACCCGACCTCCCGACCACCATCGTATGTCTTACCTTGACTACGTAGCATGTTAGGGTTGGGGACACCACTGGTAGAAACTTGAATTTAACACCATGCTAACTTCTGACTAGTCGATTGGCTTCAGTTGCGAATATGAATAAAATATTTTATATATTGGTTTGAGTCCTAACCATAATTTTGTTTTAACTTTCTTTATTTTCTTTTAAATTAACTCCACTATTGCAATCCCTTATGTTTCAATAAAACCTTAGTCGAACTCCGATCATCCAACCTCACCTCCATTTTCGCATCCACATGGTTCAAACGGTTTGTCACTTTAATGAGAAATTAACACCTTTCATTCAAATTTATTGTTGCTCGTTCCGAGGGTTTAAACAAAATTTAGCAAGTTTCCTACTTTTTGCTTTCTATTTTTAAATATTTTCTTCACACCCTAATTACACTACTTGTCTAAAATTTTGATTTTCAATATTGAATCTCTTATTACATCTTCAACAAGTTCAAATATTTACGCTCACTAACTTTATACATGAAGTAAATTTCAATACTAAATAAATTTAAATAGTAATAATCAGCCTTCCATATTATAAAAGAATACATACAGACACACACACACACACACATATATATATTTATGACAAATACTTCAATACAAAAAAAAACTACCGTTTGTGTAGTTTCCTTTAAGCAATAGAAAAAGACTCTATATAATCCACAAAGACAAAACAAAAATTGACATTGAAGTGCATTGTTTGATCTCGAAAATAACAGATACACACAAGTAATATCCAACAACAATACGAAAAAATGACATGACTATGTTTTCATTAAACAATCCAAATTCATATTGCAGTGATCTTGAAAACATCTCTACAAAGATTAAACAAATATGGCATCTGCAATACTATATAGAAACAAAATTGAAGCCTCAAAGGCTAAATCACGATATCCATAGGCAATAGTGGTATATCAGCAATTGAATTTGTATTTCAAAAAGGTGAGAAAAAATATCCGTTTTCAATAACATCATTGGAGCCTTCAATCGACTACACATGGAGCCCATATCTTTTTACGAGGGAGACACCATCGCTAATTGTCATTATGCATAATCCAACCACCAAATCATATCGATTTAGATGCACTTCCATACAACCCAACATAGGTACTTTTACTTGAACTACATGAAAAGGTACGTAGCCTGGGCAATTACTATTTGTATCCATCGAGATAGCATCTAGAAATCTGCATCAAAACCTCCATCTATCTTGAAAATATTCTAAGCTTCGTCTATTTGAAGCCTGGCCAAATTCGAAATTCTCTATCTCTTCAAATGACCAAACAAACGTAGAACCATTGTTTACAAGACAAACCTATTGGTTCCCATACAATTTTAAAGACATACATCACATGTCAGCGATAGGAACAAATTATAAACCCCACTTGTTTCTTATAAGATCAAACCAATATATAGTCTAACCCTATGAATGTTAATCATCATAATATTTATCTAAATATTGCCAGAATTTTTTTCCTTTCTGAAAGATAGCCCCTTTGGGGGAATTACACCACCAAAAGGAGGTTTTGTCCTTCTCTAAACCATGTCTACACTCATGCAAATAAAAATATTTCATTCCATGTTTTTGTGCACATGTGTCAACACAACCCAATCATATTTCTGCGGATTAAATTTCTCCAACAAGGAGAAGAATCCCCACTCTCCAATAGTAAGAGGTCCAATATTTCTAGAGGTCTTTGTAAAATGGGTTATTATAAAATAATTATTAGAATTCAAAGAACTTTGAGGCACACTAAACACAATCATTGATCCAACTGTACATTGAATTTTGTATCTAGTGTGCAGAAAAGGAAAAAGCAACAGAGATATTTGTACTTTTTCATTAAGGTAAGATCCAACAAAGCAGTTATGCTAGATACCAACTGAAAAAATAAATAAATCCAAATTCTTTGTAGGCAGATCGATTGCAAGAGCGATAAAAATAATGTTTTCCAATAGAATACCCCATTCTTTATAAACCAACTGAAATTTTATCAGCACTGGTAAAGGAAGTTGTTGAAATATAAAATCAACAATCTCAAATGGCAGAAACTTCCAAATACTTAGATCCATGAGAAAATCAACAAGTTTCTTGAAACCAGACCAAGTATTGTATGTTACATTGAAAAGGATAAAATACATAAAAAAAATACTGATGTTATTAAACATGCAAATTATCATATTAAACATGCTAAAAATATCTTTTGTAAACACTTATTAAAAGATAACATTTTCTAGAAAATAACATTATTTTAACACAATTTACATAAAAAAATGTATTCTTGAAAAAAGTTTTTTCTTTTAAAACATTATTTCAACTAACAATTCTTAGAAAATAACATTATAAAAAAAAAATTAAAAAATATATACTACAACTATGCTAACTACCTTGTATGTCGAGGGCAGGGTCCCCCCTCCAACTAACTTGTATGCAATACAATCCTGACTTCTGAATACCCGATCGACTTCAACTCTGACTACCAATACAATATTATTTTTATTAGTTTGTGTGCCAACAATCACTTTATTTTATTTTCCCTTTGTTCGACCTTCCCACTCTCAACATCTACCTTACGTGGACTATGTTGTAGGTTAGGCTCAAGGCAACCCTTGCAACTCTCTTGTATGTAATACCATCCCATTTTCCAACTACCCGAATGACTTCAACTTCGACTATGGATTAAATATTGTTTTTATCAATTTTTGTACCAACAATCACCTTATTTTAATTTCCTCTTGTTATTTTATAAAATAAGTCACAAATTACAATAACCTATATTTCAATTAAATGCTCCTCGATGTCTAATCATCTGACCTCATCTCCATTTCGATATGTTATTCTTGGTTTGTAGGATTTTAACAAAATTTACCTACTTTCCTTTTTTGCACTTTTTATTTTGTAATCTATTCTTCACACCCTCTTTGCACAATTTCTCTTAAACTTACTTCTTGTTACAAAGAAAGAACTTCCATTTCACTTTGGCACTCATAATTTCTAGTAAACATCCAATCTTCTAAAGAATTCAGATAATGAATTTTGTATTCATTTAACAAACCTTAATTCTTTTTATTTCTTTTTCAGGGCATAAGGTGGGAAACAAAGCTAATTATTTAAAACAATTCAAAAAAAATTCTATATCAAAATATACAACTTTGTTCTCTCTTACTCAGTATCATATAGATTAACCCAAATTCTATCAAAATATCATCTAGACATTCCAGAGGAACGTTGAGTTATTTTTAGATTGGCAAGGATAAGAGTGGAATAATTAGCTATAGAATTCACTCATTTACTAATTTTGAGACCGATTTTATGCTATCTATACAATGAGCTAAGAAAACCCCACATTCTCTATTGATCTTATTGCAAGCAAAAAGAAAATAAAAAAATTAAACAAAAGTATAATCAAGGAAGCTTATCACAAAATAAGTGTTTTCCCCTTGGGAAAGTTGAAATACAAGTTACATTTGTTTGCGACTTGAATGTTCGATACCCCTTTTTACATTTACATTGCTCACTGTGAAATCCACCTCATATTAGGAAGACAAGTTGCATACAAATATGGAAGGACATCTTACCACTAAGATCATTGTATGTCTGCATGCAGTGGCCTGGTATTTTTCGATATATCTCGCCTTGAAATCTGATGCAAAGATGGACACCATTGCAAAATAATATGTTCCTCCGCTTGATTTACCAATCCAAACAATATGATCTGAACAATACACAAACTATTGAGAAATACAAAATGAAACTTAGCTAAGCAATACCAAACAACATTGATGTCTTTAATATTTTAAACGACATTGTTGTCTTGGGTATTGAAATGTTTGATCAACCGTAATGTGGTGTTCTTTCTTCAAACACCATGATTTCCACGATGTGCACACTTCAGTTTCAGACAAATTCTTAGAAGGATCGAATGACCCCCACCACCATGTTACCACAATTATTCACACTCCCTCCCATTGCAACCATAGATTAAGTTATTAAACGAAGAATATTTGGAAAATAATCGATCCTGTCCCTTCAAAAAAAAAAAAATTTATTGAAATTCCTACAATCAACATCCACCCAAAGAAAAGGTGCTTTCCATTCTAGGAGGGAGAGATATAAGGGGGGAGGGAGAGGCGGAGAGATTGAGGGAGGGAGAGATGGAGAGAGATGGAGAGAGGGAGAGAGAGAGAGAGGGGGGGAGAGGGAGGGAGGGGGAGAATACAAGCAAGGGAGAGGAGGGGTAGATGGGGGCAGGGAGGGGGAGTAGTCAAGCAAGGGAGTGTAGGGGAATATGGGGGAAGGGAGAGGAGGGGAAGGGGGGATGGAGAGAGGTATGAAGGGGGGATAGGGAGGGATATGGAGGGGATGGAGATAGGGAGAGATGGAAAGGCGGAGGGACATGTGTTATAGACATATTTGGGCACATCAACCTCAAACTTATATGTTGATAAACTAGGGCTCATCAACCCATAAAAGAGTTCTTTCATGCCGTAAAAGAACATAGTCATCTGAATACATCATTCCCCAAAAGTTCCACTTGAGAAACCATCCAAATATGGCCTAAATTAAACCATACTGATTGCTCCACTGGTAGAGTGTGATGCATACTGAGTGGTACACTGCCAGGGTGTGATGGATATTGATTAGGCCTTTTATACTGTGTGATGGGCGAGGATGGACAAATGTCCGAGATAGTTTGCTAGGTAGTTGTTCATGGAATCTTCTAGAAACTTCTCTTGTGCCACTTCCCTCTCTGAATTCACCCAAGGATGAATAATGGGGGATCTAAGAAATCTCCAAATGGAACCAATTGTAACAAGTGGAATGACACTAATCAAACCCCATGGATGACTCACACCCTTGCACACATCTATAAATGGATCTCCAATTCAAGAGATATAGAGGCTAGAATATTGTGAATTACAAGGAAGTGCTGATAGTTTGTAATTGAGAAAGGAGCATTGTATTGTTGGTGTGATCTTGCTATTTCATGAGGTGAAGAAGGATTGGAACTAGGAGGATGATGCTAGATCAGACAATTGGGTCGTAATTCAATGTTCTATTAATAAAGTTCTTCAAGTTTTCTTCCATATGATTGTGTAATTGTGAATGTTATCATTTGTGAATACTATTGTTTGTTCATTATATATATATAATTCTGTAATGTTTATGTTGTAATAGATCACGATGCTTTGACAGTTCTTTGTTACTGTACTTGTGCAGGTGCTCTCCAAGTGTGTTAAGTACGGGGAGGAGTTGCAGGATCTGTCAAAGGGGAGAGAGAGCAAGCAAGGGATTAAGAGGAAGTTCCAGGTTGGTTCCATTATCATTCTCTTATCTATTACACATAGAAGAAATTGTTGAGTTGCTTTAAACTGTTGTTTCTAGGGTAGTTGCCAAACCTAGAGGGCTAGCATTCTTTAGGAATACTAGTTCTCCTAGAAACAAATTGGCGACTTCGTTGGGGAGGAAAAAATGTTTGTTTGTTGTTATTGTTTGTTTTATAAACTATAGACAGAGACTAAAGTCAACCACGTAGCCTTCGAACTGCTCTTGCTCTGCAATTGCATAGTAGATGAATGTTGCTTCAGTCAATCTCTAGTTTAGTTTGTGAATTAAACATTTGAATTACAAGCACATCTAGATTCCCTTTTGGTAGCACAGTAATCTCTCAAGACATTCCTTCATACTTTTCTCTTTACTGCTCATCAAAGCTCAGCTTAACTCATTGAAAATAGCTGCACATCTAAGCCAAAACCAATTTTAGTTGCACTCCCTGGACCATCGCACTGTCTTCCACTATAACTCAGTATGCATCACACCTCCCGAATGTAGTAAGTGCGATGCATCTCTTTTTCTATGAAGTCGAGGTGCGATGACTGACTGAACTCTTTTTCCATTCTAGAAATTGAGGGTCTTTTACCTTGTTTTCAGTTTTGTTTGGTTGTTTTGCTGCAACTGAACAATGCCTCCTTACTGAAGCCTACTTGCATGACATAGATCAGCCTCAATTACATTAGGATTAGTGAATGTTTTTTGTGTGTTTGTTCATCATTTACAATCCCTTGTTGAAAAATTGTTTAAATCGATTTGTCGCTTTGATACAAAAGTGTTGTAATTGCCGTTTTGTGTCGAAAAGAGAATTGTCATGAATTCTTCTTTCCCTTGATATTCAATTGAACTTTTCTTCATGTATTTGGTTTGATTTGTTTATATTCAAAGTGTAGAAAGCATTTTTTATTCAAAATTGAAAAGTGTTATTGAGTCTTCATTTCTCTTTTGAAGAAGAAATTGTCGAAAATGTCATTTTGAATGAAATATTTCAAATCTTTGCTGCATTTAGTTTTCCTTTTTGGTATTTTTCACATTAAGGAACAACGAAAACAAATACATGCATTTGCATTTAGCAGTTGTAGATTTTTGTGCGAAAATATGATTTAGGGAAATGCACTAGGGTGTGCTCTTTGCTCTTTGCTCTTTGTACTGTTATTTTCTTTCCTTAGTAGCTAGGATTTTCATTGCTTAAAGTAAACAACGATTGTTTATCATTGTAGATTGCATTTTAGAAATTTCAAATCATCATCACGTAGTGAAGCATTGAAAGGAAAACTCTAAACAAGATCAACTTTAAAATAAATTTCAATGAACCCAACAACACTTTGGAACTCAATGCAACATATCTAGAGGTCTAGGCTAGAGACGTGTTCCGGCATCATTAAAACTAGTGGCCATCGTTTTCATTGAAGGTTAGGTGATTCCTCCTCCTTGATACGACAAGTGCTAGCATGTACTTTTGCTCCCTGTATTGTCCTGTATATATTGGAAGACCACAATAGGATTATATCCTTTATCAATAGGAAGCTAAGTCTGCCACCTTAGTGATCGCAATGCATTGAACACAACATTCAGAAAGATTGACTGTCGTACATAAGTCCTTGGTAATTTCTCTTTAATTTATCACTAAGGTGTATATTGCAGTTTTGTGATTGGTTTGGTAATCCCTCTGTCTATATTTTCTAGAGTAGTCACTTTCATTCCTTTTCGACTCTTTAAAAGAAAAGTTCCATCTGAGCACTTGTCCTTTCAAGCTCATTAAAAATCGAAGTAGACTAGAGTTATCTTTTGCTTTTTCTCAACTCTTAAAAACTGAAAAAGCAAAGTTGTGTCAAAGTGTCATTAAAATTAATTGAATTCGGAATAACATCCCTGTTCCTTAGTTTATCTTAGGTTAAGATATATGGAGACAAATCCAGAGTCCACCAATCAAGGAATCCCTTTTGAAGGGAATCCTTGTTCTTTTCCTCCCTTTGGAAATATTGGTGCTCCTTACATGGCTATATTATCCCTTCCTGGACCTGCCATTGGCCTGCCAGTATGGCTGCTTTCAACCTCTTTGGTTCAAAATAGATAGGGATAGAGGGATAGAGAGATAGATAGGAAGGGAGAGAGGGATAGAGAGACAGTGGGGGAGAGGGTTGGGGAGAGAGGGGAA
>APFE030660093.1:0-11422 GCA_000404065.3 Pinus taeda | reverse complement strand
CTAGTGATCATTCACAACTAAACCAACACAAGCTTGTCTAACCTTACAGCCTAGAGCTCTGATACCACTTGATCTGATAATCACCCTGTGAGTGACCTCAGTTAAAGATTTAACAAACAAAGGTATTACAGAGTCATGTGCTGGTGTGTGTTTTGTGTAATTGAAACAACAGATCGATCAGATTGCCAATACATAGAAATTTTACATGAAAAGACAGCAAAGGAATACAATAAGCAACACAAATACACAAACAAATTTTAATAAGGAGTTCACCCTATTCTCCAGGGCTACGTCTTCGTTCCAACTTCAGTGGTGGCCTTGTTTTATTATGTCTTGCAACAAAGAATTTACAATGCAGGGACTCAATATGAGTTCTCCTGACAACAGATTTTGCTTGGTAGGGTGGTTCTTGGATTCCCGAAGCCACTCAGAGTTCACAGACTCTTTTTTTCCTACCAGCTCTGTGACTTTTGGTCTACAGTGGAAAGAGCCAACTGTGATGCTCAATCCAGACAGATTCCTCTATGGGAAGACTTGATTCTTCAAGCTCTCTGGTGCTCGATGCTACCTGTGGTCAGCTCGGCCCTCTGTCTCCTCTGCTTGGCTTTACTGCTCGCTTAGTCGTCCCCTCAGGGTTCACTGTTCACTGTCTCTCTTGGTTGCTTCGACTCTTCGATCTGAAACCATAAGCTTCCAAAACCTGAGAAGGAGCTCTAGACTCTGAGGTAAGGTGAGGAAGGTAACATCAAAAGGAGCCCAATTCATAAACTTATAAGAAGAAACCCTAGTTCAATCTCCTGACAGTATTCCACCTGAACATAGTCCACAAAACTCTCCTCCACAGAATTTTGAAGGCAACCCAAGCAGAGCTTCTCCTGGCATAGATCCAGTACAACAACAAATCTATGACTACATAGAGTCATTAGAGAGGACGGATACCTCAATGGATCTAGGATCCTCAACCAATCTAGAGTAGCCCGTCAATCCACAAGAGCCTCTAACTAGTTCTCTCAAACAAGAAATCTTTGAGTTAGAGATTTTGAACAGACATATTCAAAAAGAAAATGAAACCTTGAAGGAACAAAACAATCTGGATAAATCCATTCATGACAACACAATGCTACACCTAGGATTATGGTACAAGAAAAATAGGAAGCTGAAGAGGAAAAATAGGAATTTGAGCAGAGCACTTATCAACCTCAAATACAGACTTCTTATGAAGAAGCCCAAGATGGCAGTCAGTGCAAGGAGAAGTAAGAAAAGCAAGTTGGATGTGCTGGTAGAAGTGTCAGAATAGATGCAATAGGAGAAATAAGTTCACATTTTTGAAAATTGCATGGGGACATGCAATGATTTTGCAGTGGGGGTATGTTGAGCCTTAAAATTTCTCTTTCCCTAGCAACTCTTCTCATTCCTTTTCTTTGTTTTTCCATAAGAAAGATGCATTCTCATCACTAATAACTGGTATATACTGTCTTGAGGATGACATTTAGTGATTTACATGTTATGATTTTTATGTTTTGTTGTCTGAATAAATTTTTGTATATTAGCTACGGAACGTAGCCTATTCTGCAGCTAACCAGATGTTCCGCAGCTACCTCCATGCTCTAACAGGTTCCAGGTGTCAGAAGGAGAAACTAGCCACATGGGCAGCTTTGAAATCATCATGACATGGACCCTGTCCTATTCATTCAATCCAGGTCAACAAAGAAGATGGCATAAGACTACTGTCAATGGATAAGTCAAACACAAAGAGACCAAGGGTAACAAGACTTTGTTTCATGGTTAATTAGTGCATTTCACAGTGATGGGAAGTGTTATCCGGAGAAACTACCTGTAGATATGGACTCCAACCACCACCTGTACAAATGAATCCAACAGCCACCATGTCTTGGATTTATTCATCCAGCAGTTGAGGAAGAAATTCCACATATTTGTCTTTTACGTGTTTGCTGTAGCATGATTTTCTCCACAAACAAT
Source organism: Pinus taeda (assembly GCA_000404065.3). Classification (NCBI taxonomy): domain Eukaryota; kingdom Viridiplantae; phylum Streptophyta; class Pinopsida; order Pinales; family Pinaceae; genus Pinus; species Pinus taeda. The sequence goes on along the minus strand of APFE030660093.1, from coordinate 9,442 downwards.
TATATGACTTTTCTTATAAATACCTGTGTAAGGGACCAAAGATGTTAGTAATAGTTTTAATGTGAAATCGAAGTTCTAGACTGTGTAATTTTTTGGCGTTTTGTGTCCCTATTTTAATATGACAAGACCGCATGTTTTTATGAACATCTGAAGGAGTTTTTTTGGAGTTGATTGAGCAAGCATAGCCTAATCACTTGCAGAGGGCCCCTGCACTAAAGAAGGTTTCATTTTATTTATTTTTCTTCTTTTTATTAACTGTAAATTCATCATTTTCTTTCTAAAACAATGTTTATAATCATTTTCTTACTAACAATGTTTATAATGCAATTTCTATCATTTTCTTACTAACAGTGTTTATAATTTAAAGCAGTTTCCATTAGCTTGATTTCTTTTTAGTTCTTATTAGTAGTTTAGAAGATAGAACTCAATAGTGTAATCTTGTTTCTTCAATTAAAAACTAACCTTGTTTTAGGATGAGAGTAGGATTGAAGAATGATAAAGATACATTGTTGGATAGTTTACTTCATTCACTGTTTTTCTAGTTTAAATTCTCAATTAAACTGATCAGTGTTATTTACTGTCTTTGCCATTTCATTTTTAGTTTAAAATACTAACTCATGGTGTTAATGAATGTTTATGGAAAACCCTTCAAGTTGATAATTCATCCTTAACTAAGTGGTTGAACATTTCATCTATTCAATGAGTTATTTTTTCATTTTTGTATTTTCTTTCTCTTAGATTAATGAAGTACATAATTACTTAAATGTCATCCCAAGGAGACTTTCTCCCAAAATTGAGAGGCAGAGTAACCAAGTATTTCATTTAGTTTTATTTCTGTAATTAGTTAGACATCAATTGCAAAATTCAATTTTAGTTTTAATTCATGATTTGGAAATAATGGTAAAATAAGAATAGAAAATTTGTTTTCATTTCTTTCTTAGCTTTGTTTCCATATCTTTCTTAGCTCTGTTTTCATTTCTTTCTTAGATCTGTTTTCATTTTTAGATTTTGAGTAGTATTTAATAAAGTTAGATTTAGTTTTGATAATTTAGATTGTAAATCATTAGGAATTAAAAGACCAAAAACCCCCAAAACAACATAAAACATAAAAACAATGAAGGAAGAAGGGTTAGATAGCACAAACAGTGCACTACACTTCATCAGTTTACGAGACCCAGATTGATAATTTATATAGAGCAATTTAGGACACTAAATTGACCAAACAAACACCATGAAACCTCACTACATCTCGGATGAAGACCTGCACTACATCATTAGTTAAATAGGTAGACTTCATTGGATGAAGTGCACTACCTTTGTCAATCTGCCCAACAAAACCATGATGGAATCATGTTATCTACATGTCCTCGACAAACCTGTGATGAAATCCATGGAAATGACCTCCCATTTACACTCTGGAATCTGAATCAGCTGTAGTAATCCACTTGGGTTCTTACATTTTTCTTTTATCTATTGAAAATCTAAGCATCTAGCCACAAACTCTGGCACTTCCTCCTTCAAATTCAGCCTTTAATAAAATGTCTTCATCGTTGTCAATGTCTTCTAGTATCCTGGGTGTCCTGAATACAACTTTACATGGAATTATTGCAAGATAGTCTTCTTGATATCATTGTCATTCATCAAATAGATCTTATCCCTAAATATGACCAAACCATCCCCTGTGAGACGATAGTCCACATCTTGATCACCTGTACCCTACTGTAACTTGTGCCTAAGCTCCATGTACTTGTTATCCTACTGTCCTACCTCTAAAATCTGATCCTGTAATTCTATCCCGTAAGAACTCATAACTTCTATATGATTCACCTACACTCTCCTGCTAAGAGCATCTGCAACCTTGTTTTCCTTTCCCTTAATGTACTAGATCTCAAAGACAAACTCGCTAATGATGGTCAACCATCTAGCTTGCCTGACATTCAAATTTGGTTGGTCAAACATATACGTTGATCCACTGTGATTTCTCATCAATACAAACCTCTTGCTAAGAAGATAATGCCTCCACATCTTCAAAGCATGGATGATTGCTTCCAACTCAAGATCATGTGTAACATAATTTTGCTCGTTCTCATTCATTTTCCTTGATTCATAACATGCCACCTATCCCTCCTGCATAAGGACTCCACCAAGCCCTCTTTTGAAAGCATCTATACACACCAAAAACTCTTTATCCAGATATGTAGTCTTGAGAACTAGAGAATTTGTCAACATCTACTTCAATTGTACAAAACTCGCTGCACATTCCTCTGTGCATTCAACTTTCTTACCTTGCCTCTACAATAACGTAATATGATATGTGACTTGAGAGAATTTCTTGATGAACTTCATATAATAACCTACTATTCCCATAAATGATCTTACCTCATCCACGTTTCTAGGAACTTCCCACTCCATGTTACATTTTATCTTCTCTAGATCTACTGCTATACCTTCCTTGGAGACAACATGTTCAAAGTAATGTATCTCTATCTGAAAAAACTACAATTACTAATCTTAGCATACAACTGATGCTCTCTCAACAATATCAATACTGTTGCTAAGTGTTCGACATGGTATTCTTCATTCTTAGAATATATCAATATGTCATCAATGAATATAATAACAAACTTGTTTAGATAAGGACCCAACACATTATTCATCAAGCACATAAAATTAGATGGAACATCAGTTAGACCAAAAGGGACCACAACAAACTCATATTTCCCATACCTAGTCTGGAAAGAAATTTTGTAGATATACTTCTCTTTGATTTGTACATGATGATATCCTGATCTTAGATCAATCTTTGAGAACACTGTTGCTCCCTTCAATTGATCAAACAAGTCATCAATCCTCGGAAACAGATATGTGTTCTTGATGGTTACATTGTTCAACGGCCTATAGTCAATGCATAACCTGAGAGTACCATCCTTCCTCTTCCCAAACAACACTGGTGCTCCCCAAGGCAATACACTTGGCCTAATGTAACAACCCTGGGTTAAAATTTCATGTAATAAGAGTTAATAAAGGAAAAAAAAGACCAAGATCAAGGGACACTTATTCTAAGTTGAATGTCAGGAAAAATATCCTAGTGGGCATCACTTGTTGTGTTTATGCCTAAGGGGAAATGCCAAAGGCTTTGAAAAGGCAAAGAGGCATTAATTTGCATTTTATCAATGAAAATAAAGGAAATTAGGAAAATAGGGAGGTGAGAAGTCATAGGTTGCATGTGAGGAGGAAATTGAAGCAAAATAATGGAAAAATGAAGAAATTAGAGGCATTAATAATAAAAAGACATCAAAGCATCAGTTGGTAGCTTTTTGTCAGTTCAGTTTTGGAGTTAGTCTCAGAGAGGAGAAGAGAACCAAGAGGAGAAGGAAAACAAGAAAGTAAAGAAAGGAAAATGAAAGAAAAGGAAGGACAAGGAAATCAAAGGAAAGAAAGGATCAAGAAAGGAAATGTTGGATCATGCAGCTTCAACATGAATACTTGAAGGTAACATGTTGCATGTATGGTTTCTTAACTGGTTTTGGCATGAATGGCATATGCATGTGTGTATTTGGTTTGTTTACTATGAGTGGCATGGATTTTTCCAGGTTATGATAATGGTTTCAGCCTTAGCTTGCCATTTCTAGATATCCATGGTGTGATTGGATTCATTCTTGGTTGAGCTTTGGATTTCCGAAAGTTTTGGATCTAGGTGAAGTGGTCTTGAGAGAATCCCAAGGGTTGGCGGTGGAGATGGTTTTTTCCAGGAAGCCCTCAATAGGTGGGTGGAGACAAGAAAATTCCCTAAGGGATGTTGAAATAATTCTGAGGGATCCAGGCTTGGTTTGGTTTTGTGATCTCGGGACTAGTTTAGGTGAGATCACAGTATGATGAGGGTGGAGGTAGTTTAACCTCTAGATTCCCTTGGTTGTTTATGGATTAGTTTATTCCATGAGATCCCACATTTAGGCTTGGAATATGGCATGGGAGTGGTTGGCTAAAAGAAAGTTTTGGTTCAGCCCAATATATGGTTGGGTGGCACTTGGAGTCCCTGAATTGGTTGGATTTTGAATATGGTTAATAAGAGCTAAGTTCATTTTTCTTTTCATGAGTAAATGTACTTGTTATTATGTTTCTTTAATGGTTGTTCTCTCATTTTTATTTATATGGTTATATGCTGGTTATAAACATGGTTAATTGACAGATTTAAGTATGGATCTTAACACATTTCTATTAACAAATGTATGGATAATAAATGTAAGACCTAATTGGTGTTATGAAAACTATCATGAGAATGCATTGTTCCTTCTTGTTTATCCTCAAATAAGTTTCATATCATTATGTTCAGATCTGCATTCATGACCTATAGGTTGCATGTTCACCATGTGTTTGACGAAATGTCAATCCCAGTTGGGAGAGGTCAGGTCAAGTCTTGGTACAAGTTTTAGTTTATAAGCCTTGTTTCTATGTAATTTATCATTTTTGGAAGTTTCACTGAGTTCTGGCCCGAGGCCTAAGTCCTGGCCCTAAAAAAGTGGCTCAGAATTCATGGTCGCTGGCATAGAATTGACTGGAAAAGTCCAAGTTGCATGTAGGTAGGCTTATCAATGTGATTGGAGGGCTTCACTTGCATTCCTTGGGGAGGAAGAATCTGGGGCTCTAGATAAGTGAAAAAGGGAGTTATCTCTATGGTTGGACAACTGGAGGGGTTGGGTTTCTCCTAGAGGTCCTGTAGTACTTGAGGGAAGTTAGTAAGGTCTTAAGTTGTCGAATCCATTTCCTTAAGGTCATATAGGAGGCCGAGTCTTATCATAGTGACCCTCAGCTCATGTTTACCTCGAGCAACTAGTGAAAGTGGGTAATGTGGGAGGAGGCAATTACAGGGTGGTATCAGAGTGGGTTGCACTCTCTTTGGGTAAAGTCTGATGTTGTCATGGTTATGGTTGTCATGCATAGAGTTATGGTGTACATTTGGTATGGTCATGCATTATGTTGTTATATTTATATGGTTATAATTATATATGTATAACATTAATGTGCACTGATATTGTAGATGAGATAAGCCTCCCCTGAATGTCAATGAGGTATGGTTTTGATTTTGGTATCTATTTGGTTTATCTGACATGGTCCACTTGCAGGAAGAAGAAAAACAAAGATGATGAGAAAAATAGTAGACTATAGTTCTGATGAATCTCCCTACAAATTAGTTAGGTAGAAAGGAGGAGAGAATTCTTCTGGTATAGCAAATACATTGAGGAATTTTAGGGCATAGATCAAAAGTTGCAAAGTGGACGATAAAAGGTTGGTTGATGCTCAAGAAAGACCTACAAGGGCTCAGGAGAAGCTGGTAGAGGTCAATGCAATGATTCTTCAGAGCTTGTCATAATTGTAGACATAGGGATAGGTTAGGATTATTCAATAGGAGGAAGAGAAAACTAATGTATCATATGGTATAAGGTCTCAGTCCGAATACATGTTTGATAAAGGGGATACATTTAGAGGTGGCAGATCATTAGGTACACCAGACAATAGGACTGGTATGTATAGGCATCATTCTAGTTCCTCATCCAAGAGACATCATCACAATCATCATCATCCTTATAGGAGGGGTAAGTACTTACCTGAGGAGTTCAATAAAGTTAAGACACATACGTTTGATGGAGAGATGAAGAAGTTAGAAGATGTAGAGGCATGGTTGCTTGGGTTGAATAAATTCTTCAAATTTCAAAACTTTATATAGAACATGAAAGCCAAGATAGCCACATTAATTCTCAAAGGGAAAGCAACTATTTGGTGGGAATATGTGAAGAACGTCAAGGGAATTCCGGAAGAAGATCTGATTTGGGATGAGTTTGAGAGACTCTTCAAGAAGAAGTACTTGTCAGAGATGTACCATGCTGGCATAGCTAAGAAGTTTTATGAGTTACCACGATGACATACTAGTAGGTTCCTAGAGTTGTTGAGGTATGTGCCTTATCTCAAGGATGAAAAGGCTAAGATTAAGAGATTCATCAGTGGGCTAACAACAACATATAGAGACTGGATTGAGTTTGATGAGCTTAGATCATTCGAGGAAGTCGTTCCGAAGCTAAATTATTGTTATGAGAATTCAAAGTGCAAAGTTGAGCCTAAACATGACTTGAAAGGAAATGAGAAAGTTAAAGGGAAGTGGCCACCGAAGCGGGGAAGACCTTAGGATGCAGGTGAGAAAGAAAATGTGGTTTCTTACAAGAAGTTCAATGCAGTTGAGAAGAGACATGGGTCACAAACTGGAGAGTAGCATAACCGAGGTGATGGTAGATGACCATTGCAGTGTTGGATATGTGGAAAAGATCATTGTAAGAAGTATTTTCCATTGTACCAGGGTGGTAGGCCTCAAATCTATAGTGTTCAGGAGGCACAAACAATTGGGGATGTTGGTCATAGCATTCCTTGGATCTATGTAGTTGTGGACAACAAGCAGATAGATCATCAAGTATCCATTATTGAGATGGAAGGTAAGATCTGTGGTCAAGTTGTTTCTATTTTGATTGATCCTATATCTAATTATAGTTGTATCTGTAGGTTTTAACCCCATACACAAATTACCTGCATATGAATTCTAAAACATAGAAAATAAACAATGCAAGAGCATAATGCATAAAACACATATACACAAAGATTTTCCCCTGGATCCAAAAACTGGGACTACCAGCTTGATTTTTCATTATGTTCCTTTCAATGTTACAATACATATTTATAAATGCCGAAGCATATAATACCATGGACCGAAAACCATCGCGTCCAAAACCATGTGCGAAAAATCACGCACAAAACCATAGGTAGGTCCACCCAACCTAATATAGGGTCGAAAAACAAAATTTTTGCTTGCACCCCTCAAACCCCCTGTGACCCCCGCTACGCAATCAACACAATGAAGGGTGGGCTCCGCCCCCCTTCTAACCCCATGGTTAACTATGTGGGCTAGTTGTGGAAAGAATATAATACAACCCAACATTCTCCCAGTTGTTGTTTTCTTTCCATAGGGGACCACAAGAGAGCTTAGTCATTTATCTAACCCTGCAATGCCCATTGTTTCTCTACACCAAGAGAACTTCTCAGAGCTCACAGATTTTGTCAATGCATCTGCAGTATTCTTCAAAGTGTCCACCTTTACCAGCAATACCTTCTTGTCTTCTATCATATTCCTCACAAAGTGATACTAAACATCAATTTGCTTTGTCTTTGAATGATATGCAGGGTTCTTTGCCAAGAAAATTGCACTTTGGCTGTCACAGTCTATCCTTATAGCTCCCTGTACTAACCCTATACTTGAACACAGTCTTTGCAACCAAACTGCTTCCTTCCTTGCATGAATGGCTGCCATGTATTCTGCCTTTGTAGTTGATAGTGTCACTACAGATTGTTTCTTACTCATCCAACTGACTGCTCCTCCAAATAGGTTAAACACATACCCACTTGTAGATCTTCTTTGATCCAGATCTCCAGCCTAGTCTGCATCAACAAAGCCACAAATATCCAACACTCTGTCCAATCCTGGTTTTCCTTGATAGCACAAACCATAATCACTAGTGCCATGAAAATACCTAAAAACCCACTTCACTGCTGTCCAGTGCTCCTTCCTTGGTTTTGACATAAACCTACTCAATACTCCCACTGCATGTGCAATGTCTAGTCTAGTATAGACCATCGCATACATCAGGCTACCAATTGCACTTGCATATGGAACACGGGACATGTCCTCTTCCTCTTCTTGTGTCTTGGGACACTGTTCAACAGATATCTTTACACCTATAGGAATAGGAAACTTCATCGGTTTACTATCCTGCATATTAAACCTTTGCAATATTGTCTCGACATACTTCCTCTGGTTTAACCAGAGCTTCCTCTTTGTACGATCTCTTTTAATTTCCATGCACAAAATATAGTTTGCAGCACCAAGATCTTTCATGTCGAATTTGGAGGACAAATGGGTCTTCAAATCCTGGATAATATCTTTGTCATTTCCAACCAACAACATATCGTCCACATAGAAGACCAAATAAATAATACGGTCACCAATTAATTTAAAATACACACAGTGATCTACTTTGCTTCTGGTGAAGCCATGTCCCTGTATAAATGTATCAAATCTCTGATACTACATGCTTGGTGACTATTTTGACCCATACAGAGACTTCTTTAACTTGCATACCAATTCTTTCTTACCCTTCACTGCAAAACCTTTAGGTTGCTTCATGTAGATCTCCTCTTCCAGATCCCCATGAAGAAATGTTTTCTTCACATCCATCTGTTCTACCTCAAAATAAAAAGTAGCAACAACAGATAAAAGTAATCTAATAGAAGTTACCTTGGGAACAGGAGAAAAAATATCACCAAAATCAATTCCCGACACCTGGGAATAACCTTTTGCTACCAACCGAGCTTTGTATTTCTCCACCTTCCCTTCTACATTTGTCTTCTTCTTGAACACCCATTTGCTGCCAATGAGTTTCCTTACAGCCAACAACTCCACTAGGTCCCAAGCCTCATTTTTGTGCAAAGATGCCATTTCATCAACCATGGCCTCTTTCCAGAGTTTTCCATCCTCTGAATCCATTGCTTCCTTCACAGTTCTAGGATCATCATCAGTAAGAGACAAAGCAAAATTTGAACAGAAAGCAGATGGACTATACCTTTCTGGCTACCTTCTTTCTCGAACTAATCTTCTCACAACCGGAGTTTGTGGCTCTTCATCTTCTGATTCCTCCTCTGCTACAGAGTCTGATTCTTCCTCCTTTAGTTCAAACTCTATCTTCACAGGTTCCTTTGGTTGGACTTCATGTTTAATAACATCTTTCACCTCTCTGAAACACCACATCGCGGCTGTACACAACCTTCCGTGTGATTGGGTTCCAAAGTTTATAACCCTTTAAACCATCCTTATACCCAATAAAGATGCTCTTTTCAGATTTACTATCCAACTTGGTTTGTTTCTCCTTTGGAACATGTACATATGCATCACATCCAGATACCCTCAGATGTGAAAGAGAGGGTTTCTTACCAGTCCATACTTCTTGTGGAGCCTTATCCTCCAACGCTGATGAAGGTGAACTGTTGACCAAATAACATGCAGTATCCACCGCCTCTGCTCAAAATTCCTATCCTAAACTGGCACCACTGAGCATGCTTCTTTCCCTTTCCATCAACGTCTTGTTCATTCTTTCTGCGACTCCATTTTGCTGAGGTGTATATGGAGTAGTCTTCTGTCGTGCTATACCACACTTCTTACAAAATTCTTCAAATTCCTTGCTGCATAATTCTCCACCATTATCTGTCCTGAGTACCTTTATCTTCTTCTCTGTCTGATTTTCCACCAGAGCCTTAAATTCTTTAAACTTGTCAAAGACTTCAAATTTCTTCTTAAGGAAATATATCCATGTATTCCTTGAGAAGCCATCTATAAATGATACATAGT
>APFE030660084.1:13128-24851 GCA_000404065.3 Pinus taeda | reverse complement strand
AAAAAAAAAAAAAAAAAAAAAAAAAAAAAAAAAAAAAAAAAAAACTGCTTTAAACAAAATTTTAACACCAACGACTATCCCAAAGTCATAGAGTAACATGCTGACAACATGTTTCCCTATAAGATCTCCCAAATCCCCTTCTAATATTCCCAAATTGTTTGGATAAACCATCAAATGTTCCTAATAAACTTTCATCTTTGGTCCAAGGGAAAGGTAGGCCTAACTTGCAAAGTGAAGAAAATTAGTTCTTAAACACTTTCACAACTTTATCAACTTAATTACATTTATCATGTGCAGTTTGTATTATCTCGTTCTTAAAATTACCCTCTTGGAATTCATGAACATGATATCCTATCAATGGCTCCAAGACAGGTTAATGATACTTGGGTTAAGCTATTCAAAAATTGAACAACTTGACTCACAACTTTAGCATTTTGAGATACATTTGGCAATAGTTTATGCCTACCCAAAATTAATTTTTTTCCTCAAGTTTTATCCTTTAAAGAGAAACTCAAAAAATGGTTTGAACTTAGTCATCCGATGAGTTATCTTATCCAAAATTTCGAAATTTGCAACTATTATACATTGCATTCTTGCTATTTTCTTCTTAATCTATTGCAATAACTTCTTCAGATCCTCATGAGCTTGCATTGTTGCTTGAATATTCAACTATTTTTGAGCTATTTGTAGGTACAAATTCTAAATGAAAATTTCGTTTTCCTTTAAGGTAGCATTCAAACTAGTAGCTTTCTCATTTTTTATTATTCTAGGACTCTTTTTCGCACCTTGAACTTTTTCTAAAAGCTCCAAGACTTTAGCCTTGTAAGAAGTTATTTATTCTCACATTTCATCAAAACTTCTTCATTGTTGGATATATCCATCAACTTATCATCATTATTCATATCTACAAATAATTGAATTTTTTTTAGAAAGGTCTATATTGAGACAAATTTCCAATAATTCTTTATATAACTCAACTTCAATTGAATGTTCTTTTGCAATATTACTCTTTTCTTTTATCAGTTTATCAATATTCTACACAAGTCAAGAATTTTTCTCCCTTAGTGAGTTATAACTTTGTTCATTTTTAACCCTTGCTTGATTAGTGACAACCATAGTGGTAATTGATTCTACCACAAGGTCAAATTCATTTGAATTATATTCTTAACCCATGCTAGACACTTCTAGATCAATATTTTGTTGTTCTATTGATGTTGAGACTAAAGAGACTTTGTTTTCGTTTCAAGATCCATTAATTGATTAGGTTGTGCTTAAATATCCTCTTGCATCCTTGTTTTCTAGCATTTCCAATTTAGGGTTGTTCTGATTAAAATAAGCATAAGCTCTAAAATAATCTCTTTGGGAATATACTATAGGACAAGGATCACATGGCTAGATTAACCGTAGACTGATATCAACTAAACTCATAATTTTATTAACAACCTGTAATGCTATTTTTTTTAAACAAAAGAGAACACTTCAACATGTTAAATGATGTTTAATTTAGGATGCTTAGATGAAAACAAAGCTTGCCAGACAAAAAAAATATCTATTGGATATATTCCATAGCACCTCCAAGCCATAGATTTAATTGACAATGTGATCTTTGTGAAGGCACTGGTCTCCCACCTTGGTTTCCAGACTCAATTGGAGCATTTTTTGAACTCATTAGGTATCCTATGGGAGTGTTTCCATAAAATGCAATATGAGTATGAATGAGAAAATTATCGAAAAACCCATAAAACCATTTGCATATTGAAATAGGATTACCATTATCATCCAATGTCTATAGGTTCAAGTGCTCAAAAGTTAAGACATGAGGATTGTAAATATAAGAGCAAATAGACTAGATTAGATTGATACCCAAAAACCTGATTGTATGGAAATTATATAATTGCTCATGAATTCACTTTGCAAGATAGTCAACTAACCTATATCTAATATATGGTGAACCAAAAGTAAGAAAAATCCCATGCATCAAGCCTAAAATGGGCTTGTTAGCAATGCATCCATAATTATAACCCAATATTAAAGTTATTGATATGTTATTGAATGTTAGTTCTGTTTTGCTAATTTCAATTACAGATTTATAATCAAATGCTTGTCTATTGCTTCTTGTGCATAGGTTTCCTTAGGTTGTTTGTGATTGGAAACAGGTAAATTTTATCAAGTTTTAATGTGACATTCATGAACAAAATAACATAAAAGACAAGTGTTGAATAGTAGCAATAAAAAATACAGCAAACCATCAATTGAACACTTAGCACAGTGTTTTGATGAAGGAGTTCACCCCTCCTAGGCTACATCTCATTGGTCCAGATTCCATGGCTTGGGCCTTTGTATTAACTCAATATGGAAAAAAAATGTTGTTTACAAAGCTCTATTGCTCTTGAAACCTACTCGAATGTGTTCAGAATGTTGAAATTAGCTCGGTGATGAGCCCAAAAAATGAGTAACTTATTGGGCTCATTTTGCCTATTATTCACGATTAATCCACCATTCTTCATAGTTTTATGCATGCTTTTGAGTATGTTTAGGTTAATTGAATGAATGAGAATAGTCACTTGACCACAAAGTCTAATATGTGCTTATTGCAAATTTTTGGACATCTTTTGGACCAAGGTCAAGCATTTATGAGCCAGATGACAGCCAAATATAAGGGAACAAGGCTGAGGATTGGTAGGAAGGTGTCTCCCACACTAAATGGCCCCTTCCTCGAGTTCTCCACCATCATCTTGGAGTTCAATAGCCCACCAAAGATGATTTCCAAGGGTAGCCAAGCAAATTTTGTGAAGTGGCTGATTACTTGCAGTTTTGAGCAGCTAAGCCCCTCAAGTTAAGGAGGGTTGTTGGAGGTCCTCGTGGTGCATAAGTAGGAAGGCTTCAAGCCTTGGTAGTTTAGCTATTGAACAGTTGTTTTTCGCACTTTTGGTGTAGCTCTACCTTTTAGCTCATTTTCGAGCTCTTGCTGTAAACATTCTTGTGACATGGTTATTTTTTGAGTAATGGAGATAAATTTCACTTTGCACCAGCTCTGAGCTTTTCTTAGTAGGTTGTAGCTCTTGGGATTGGGCCCAACCCAAGTGCCAGAACCTCCTTTATGTATTTTTATGTGTTCTCCTTGCATTCATAGAGTAATTTCTGCTATTTAGGTTAAGATCTTGCTTTGTTACTTAGGTTGTTTTTGATGACTAAAATAGCTTTTCATGCTTCAAGTTGATTTGGCAGTTTGATAATAGAAAAGATATACAAAAATACCATCAAGAAACCCTTGATCTCACCTCTCCCTCCTTGGGACCATGAGTTGAGACCAAGGCATACTTGCTGCCACAAAAACATTGTTTTTGCCTTTCCATGCAATTGCTAGTGTTAGATTTTTAGTTGGATAAGTTGATACCAGTTGTACTTGCATGTTTAGATCTGTTCTTGCTTAGTTTCCATAGTTATCTTGCATGGTTTCATGTCTATAAACTTATGTTCATCATGTTTCTGGTTTTTAGGTCAGATTAGGTCAAAATAGATAGATCTCTGGTTTTGCTAGTCTTCATTCAATTAGTTTTGGAAAGTAGTGTGCAGAACACCTGTAATACATCCCTACCTATCCTTCCTCCATCATACAACATGCTCCAACCCCTAATCCAAGATTCCTTCCCTTCATTTGCCACACATTCCCGATTTGCCCTAATTTCTACATTTATGTGCAACATTGCTCCCTCCATCCTTGAACTAATCCAACCACCTTCATCACTCCTTAGCTTCCTTCACCAGGTTCTAGACCCCTTCACATCCTCATCCATCCTCCATTTCCACTTTCCTGCCATTTTTCCACCATCAACCCTCTAAAATCCTCTTTCGCCTCTTCCTGTAGAACATCCTGTAGAACCCCTGCAAACTTCTTGTAGAAGTTCACGTGAGCAGTTTTTCGAGATATGATCATTGTGAAACCATCTGGAAGGGTGCTAGGGACCCCTTAGGCTCCATTCTCACCTTCCCAACCTCCTGCAAGCGCCCACTCCATTTCCTTTCGCCAATCAACTTCTGCATAGTCAAAAATAGTTAAAGCACGTGCATAATAGTTCTGCAAGATTACTCAAAAATACAAAAATATGTTTTTTCAGATTTTACTTCAGAAGTAGCTTAGTCACATGCATTTTACCCTTCCAAGAATCAATGGCATCCATTTCATCAGCTCTCATCTCTTTTCTTGCACCAATAGGGATAGTCGATAAAACTAGGGTTTGCTAGGGTTTGCATTTCCTTTCAGCTTTCAGCTTCTTTCTGCAAATAGATTAGCCTCTTTCGAGTTAGATTTCATCCATTACAATTAAAAGCTTCTTCTAAGAGCTCATATAAGTTGGCTTAAGCTCCTAGCAAACTTGTGCCAGTTGATCAAGTGACAGCCTGTGGCAAAAGCTAATACTTGTGCATATAGCACCGTCGCTTCCAAGTTTGTTACAAACAACTAGGTTGATAAAAGTAAAGAAGGGAGTCCCAAGAGTTGCAACATCATTGCTGCAATACTGGAGCCCACCATCTTTTTGGCACCGTTGCCGGGGAAGCGTCAGAGTATTTGTGATTGCCGCTTTTCTTCTATTTTCTACTGCAACATTCTGCTAAGTAGTTTATTTCAGCAAGAGTAGAGTAGTTGTTTCCTTTCCATTCTGCAAAAGTAGATTAGACATTTCCTACTTTCCTAGACTAGCATTTCAATTCCGCAATTTCAATTCTACAAGCGTAGATTAGCATTTCAATTCCACAATTTCAATTCTGCAAGTGTAGATTAGCATTTCCTACTTTCATTTCAATTTTGCATTTTCATGTCAGCAAGGTTTATTTTAGTTAGTTGCAATTTGTTGTTCAATCAATTTCAGTTTTGCAGGTACAAGTAGAGAAAAACACAAAAGTCAACCAAAAATATTGCATTTCATGCCTCGTAGGAACAGAGACAATACAGGAAAATTCTTACCCAACACCCCCCACCACATCATTGAGTCACCCTTCTCTCTTCTTCGGTTGCAGTGAACCTCCAGAGATATACGAAGATCCTTTAATAGAAGAAGAGCAAGAAAACATTCCTCCTAAGACCATGGCTGAATACAGAAACGGAATAGGAGATGAGGAGAGAATAGAAGGTGCCTTTCCCATCCAAGAGACCAATGCGGACACAAAAATGAAAAACATAAGTCCCTCAGCCTTACCTCACTTCCATGGATTGACCACTGAAGACCCTGATACCTTCTTGTTTGAGTTTGCTATCCTTTGTCGAACTTATGACTATGCAGAAGACGAGCAAAAGTTGAAACTCTTCCTTACCTCAAGGATGCAGCACTACGTGGTTCAGGGGTTACTGGAAATAGTATCACAACTTGGGCTTAGATGCAGCAAGCCTTTAACAACAAATACTGGGATTACTGTAGGTCAAAGGAAACGAAGGGAGAAATCTTTCGGATGACCATGGGAAGTGACGAATCTTTAGAAGACTATGAAGAAAGGTTCCAACTCAGTTATAAAAGGGCCAGGTGCACACTTGACCCCGAATCTCTAAAGTTGGTTCTACTCCGAGGAGTCCCTGAAGATCTTCTAGATACACTCCATTTGCTGGTTGGAGGAGACATCTACCAACTACCTTATGATGACATAAATACTGTGTTTAAAAACCATTCTACGACAACCCGGAAAAGAGGTAGGGGGAATCAACTTTCAGCCAATGCCACCTTCTCCAAACATGAGTTTACAAATCAGATGGAAGACCTTAAAAGTGAGATGAGACAGACCATTTCCATGCAACTGGATACTTTCTGAATCCAACAGGAGAAAGAAGAAGCTGAGAGGGCTTTGGCCATCTTTTGTCCCAGATGTACAAGGAAGCATCCTAGGAATGAGTGTCCATTGCACTCTGTAGAGGTATGTTTCATTTGTGAGGAAGACCACCCTACAAACCAGTGCCCAACCATACCCAGACTTAAAGCTATGTACCAAGGGGCTGAAGGAGCCACTGAACCACTCTACTTCCTGAACCAAAGGAGGCCACATGGATCCAGACCTTACCAGAAAGGGATGCAAGGGATATCCCAGACTTATTACAACCCCAACCAATCCACTCACATGCCTTCGTGGGGTCTCCCAACTCATCCTTCCTGGTCCACACCCCCTCCTTGGTCTTATCCATCTCAATACCATACTCAACTTGCTGCTCATTCGTTTCATTCTCATGTTTAGCCACAACCTCAGTAGAATGCACCTCAACAGGGGTGGAGGCCCTAGTACAACTCTCCTCCCACCATTTTGCCTCTGCCACCTGCTCAACCATAACCATTGCCTCTTGCTCCTCCAAGACAACCCCAAATGCCTGCTCAATCGAACCCGAACCCCAATAACAGACAGGCCCAGCAAGTATATACTGGAGAGACAACATGCCCTACCTATGCTGTGGAGATTCAGGAGATCAACCTGCGATCTGGGAAGGTCCTCCTAGATAGCCAACCTCCTCCTAAGGAGGATGAGGAAGAGAAACAAGAAAGTGAACCCAAAGCCATTCCACCCTTTCCTGAGAGACTAACTGTAACCACGCAACCAAACCCAGAAGAGACTGAACTTCTGGGAGAACTTAAACAGTTATGTGTAAAAATACCACTTCTCCAGGCCATCGAGGATGTACCAATCTACAACAAATTGATCAAAGAGAAGTGTTTTAGGCACCTAGGCAAGCGTAAGAGAGATGCCCAAACTATCAATGTCATAGGACAACTGTCCGACCTAATGTTGGGACAAGTAATCTGTCCAAAATATCTGGACCCTAGGAGTCCTGTAGTTGATGTCCACATCAATGGAACCATAATCCCCCACACCTTGATTGATCTAGGGGTTGCCATTAATGTGATGACCAAGGACACTATGCTTAAACTCAACCTTCAAAGTTCCCTAAGGAAGACCTCGACAATACTGCAGTTAGCAAACCGCTCCACCGTGACCCCCAAAGGGATTGTGGAAGATGTCATGGTCTCTGTTGATTCTTGGGAGTACCCTGCAGACTTCTTGGTCCTTCAGCCAAAGGAAAAACTCACTAGATACCCCCTCATTTTGGGAAGGCCTTGGTTAGCTACTGCAGATGCTTACATCAGTTGTCGAGCTAGGAACATGACCATTAAGAACGGACCTATGTCTAAACAGCTAGTCCTATATCCTCCTGCCCAACCTCTACTCGAACATGACTTGCCTCTCTGGTTGGAGGAGGAAGATGAGGATGAAGTCTACTCTGCACCATGGAAGCCACCAGAGGAGGACCTCAAATCGAGGATGACCTTATTGATAATTTGATTCAAAATCCACCTCCCAGTGTGCTACCATTAGAGGAGTTGGTAGAAGACACCCAAGCCAACGCTTTAGTGGATCTCTGTGTGCCTGATCTGACCTCTTCTCGAGTTAAGAATGTGGAATTTGGCCCTGAAAGAACTTTAAAGATGAACTCGTCCCTATCCCCCTCTCAGTAGAAGGAGCTGTGTAGCTTATTGAACCGCCATTTGGATGCTTTTGCTTGGAGCTATAAGAAGATGAAAGGAGTCCACCCTTCAGTTTGTACCCATCACATTTACATTAAAGAGGACTGTAAACTAGTCAGGCAGCCTCAGAGGAGAATGAATCCAGCCCTTAAGGACATTGTCAAAGAAGAATTGCAAAAGTTGTTGGATGCAGGATTCATCTACCCCATCTCTGACAGCGAGTGGGTTTCTCCTCTGGTGCTGGTGCCTAAGAAAAACAGGAAGTGGAGAATCTGTGTAGATTATCGGGAACTTAACAAAGCTACCAAGAAGGACCATTTTCCTTTGCCTTTCATAGATCAAGTGTTAGATGGCCTGGCAGGGAAGAAGTTCTTTTCCTTCCTAGATGGGTTTAGCGGGTATAATCAGATCCAAATAAGCTCGAAAGACCAAGATAAGACCACCTTCACTTGTCCCTGTGGTACCTTTGCCTACCGGGTCCTTCCCTTTGGGTTATGCAACGCTCCTGCCACTTTCCAGAGAGCAGTAATGAGCATATTTGCTGAGCTGGTTCATGATTCGGTGGAAATCTATATGGATGACTTCACTCCTTATGGGTCCAACTTCCAAGAAGCATTGACTAACCTGGGAAAAGTTTTAACCAAATGTATTGAAATGAACCTATCCCTCAGTCCTAAGAAATGTGAATTCTTGATGACTGAAGGGACCATGCTAGGTCATACAATTTCTCAGCAGGGATTACAGGTGGATCCCAAAAAGATTGCTATCATCCAAAGGGTTCCACCTCCTCAAAAGGTAAGAGATGTTCAGAGTTTTCTAGGCTTAGCAGGATATTATAGAAGATTCATCAAAGATTTCAGTAAGCTAGCCTCTCCATTGTTTGGTCTTTTGGGGAAAGATGTTCAGTTTATATGGACTGAAAAATGTCAAGAGGCTCTGGATGTGTTGAAAGATAAGCTGGTAACTGCCCCAATCTTGAGAGGTCCAAACTAGGCTCTACCTTTCCACATTCACACAGATGCCTCAAATAAAGCCATAGGAGCAGCCTTAGGACAAGTTGAAGAGAAGCTACCGTATGCCATATATTTTGTCAGTAAAAACCTGTCCAAGGCGGAGTTAAACTATACTATAACCCAGAAAGAACTCCTAGTTGTAGTTCATTCCCTAAACAAGTTCAGACACTACATCTCTGGTTATTAAACATTCGTACACACTGATCATGTTGCAATTAGGTACTTGATGAATAAGCCTGATGTAAATGCTTGTATCATTAGATGGTTACTTTTATTACAGCAATTTGATTTGACCATTGTTGATAAGCCCGGAAAGGAAAATGTTGTTGTTGATTTTCTGTCTAGACTAGATTTGCCTACAGGTGAAGAAGGGATGGTGGATGATCAAATGCCAGAGGAACACCTATTTGCTATTTCAATACTCTCTCCATGGTTTGTTAATATAGCAAATTACTTGGTTTCAACACAGTTCCCACCGAACCTGTCCTCAAAGGAGAAGAGCAAGATCGTGAGGAAGAGCGCCCCATTCACTTGGATTGGGGGCAACCTATTCAAATTTGGTCCAGATTAGATTTTGAGGCATTGTGTTAGGGAGGAGGAAGTTTTTGACATCCTCCTAACTTGTCATGATGGGCCCTATGGAGGCCACTTTGCAGCAAAGAGGATCGCTTTCAAAATTCTACAGGCAGGCTACTATTGGCTCACTCTTCATTAAGATGTCAGGAGATACATCAGCCAATGTGACCGATGTTATAGGATGGGGAAACTGAATCCAAGGGATAAAATTCCCCTCCAACCTCAAGTGACTTTTGAGCCATTTGAGAAGTGGGGCATGGACTTTGTGGGTCCTATCAACCCTCCTTCAAAACAAAAGTCTTACATCATTGTGTGCATGGACTACCTGACAAAGTGGGCAGAAACAAAGGCAATCAAGGCAGCAACAGAAGAAAAAGAGGATGAGTTCTTGAGGGAAAATATCTTCTACAAGTTTGGTTACCCAAGAGAATTAGTCACAGATCAAGGAAGTCAGTTTACCTCTAACCTAATTGAAGACCTGCTCGCTCAACACAGGATTAAGCACAGAACTTCCACCCCTTATCATCCACAAGAAAATGGACGGGTGGAAGTCACTAACAGAGCTTTGGAAGAGATTTTGAATAAAGTGGTGAGCAGCAGCAGAAAAGATTGGGCAGATCGCTTGGTTGAGGCCACCTGGGCCTACAACGCTACTTGGAAAACTACAACAGGTTTCGCACCTTATGAGTTAGTCTACGGGAAGAAGGCTTTGCTGTCCATAGAATTTGAATATAACACATTGAGATTGGCAGCTCAGCTGGACCTAGATCTCAGCCATGCATAGCAAGAAAGATTACTACAGCTGAATGGATTAGATGAACAGAGAATGCAGGCCCTTCTCCACTCAGAGGTGGTCCAACTTCAAAGAAAGATATGGCATGACCGACACCTTAGAGAAAAGCAATTTTGGCTAAGATATTGGGCGTTGTTATATGATTCAAGATACAAGGATTTCAAAGGAAATCTGAGGACAAGATGGTTGGGACCATATATAGTGGAGAAATGCAACGACAATGGTTCATTCCTTATCAGGACCATTGATGAAGAAGCCATCCCCATGCTCGTCAATGGGCATCGATTGAAAATCTACAGGAAGCCCCTTTCTAAGCAGGAGTTCATTGAAACTCTGGACAAATCAGTGTTGGTAGTGGAGTAGGCCCCTATCTCCACTCCACCCACACCTTGAACAAAAAAAAAAAAAAAAAAAAAAAAAAAAAAAAAAAAAAAAAAAAAAAAAAAAAAAAAAAAAGAAAACATAAAAAGAATAAAAGATCCTTGGGTGAAAACCTCTTGGAGGCGCCTCAGCTGTCTCAAACTAAAAACAAGAAAGAATAAGAAATAAACATAATTTCGGTTGAATAATTGCAGGTTGCAGGAAGAACATTGCAGGTCAGGAGGATTGCACAAGACAAATACAGAGGTCAGCACCAGGCTACAAGCATCCATCACAATCCATTCCTCCATGACCACTACCCTTTCCTAAGATTTGGTCTCATTCAGGCTAAGATTTCACCTTCTACAAGAAGTTATGTGTCTTCTACAGGAAGTTATGTGTCTTCTACAGGAAGATCCTGTAGAACCTACAGACAAGCCAAAATCAATCTCAAAAGAGGGCCCAAAGGTTGGGAATCTATCTATGAGGCCTGTAAACCTCCCTATTTCCATCCATCACCATATGTCGCCTTTTTCCATCTCCGTACACCTCCATTGCACTCATTCTTTATATACCTGCACAGTCACACATAGAAAGCCTGTTTTCTTCATACTGCCAGCAAAACTTTTTAATGACAAAACAAGCAGCAGTTCTTCACTCACCATACCTGTTACCCCCCATCTAGACTCCTCATCAGCCGAGACCCTTGTCAGCAGTACAACCCTGCTCATTCTAGCTTGTATTCCAAGAGGAGAAGCAGCTACAGGACATCCTACAGGAATCCTGTAGCAACCGATCCCTCTGGAAGACATACTCCAGAGACAGGGACAACAAAGTATGGCAGAAAATACATGCATGGAGATCTTCTTGAACGTAAGAATATCAGCAACAGCTGAGGCCAAGCGTGCAGTGTGCATGTAGCAACATCAAATGAAGGAATGGGTTCCAAAACCCGAAATCTGCATAACACGGTCGTGACCACGCAGGTAAGTGCCTAAACTCGTTCGTCAATTGCATAAATCATATTTTAAAAGCTGCATGACTATGGGAATGGTTTGGATTGAGTGGAATTGGTGGCCAATCAACTGGCCACCCTCGGCCAGTTACATATCCTCGTGGGATCCAAACGAGCCCCGTTACATTCAAAATTGCCGATTAGATGTGCAGCTAGCACGTGTGGAGTGTCCATTCAGGG
The DNA here is from genome assembly GCA_000404065.3 of Pinus taeda. Classification (NCBI taxonomy): domain Eukaryota; kingdom Viridiplantae; phylum Streptophyta; class Pinopsida; order Pinales; family Pinaceae; genus Pinus; species Pinus taeda. The sequence goes on along the minus strand of APFE030660084.1, from coordinate 13,415 downwards.
AGAAATCGTCGAGACTGGTAGTGGTGGCGGTGGATAGCAACAAAGAGGAGGTGATGGCAGTCAGAAAGATGCAGAAACATTATGGCCGTGACGTCGGATCAACGGTCTAGTTCGGCCACCTCATCCCCTCACTACGAATCACGCCGTAGTTAAAAGATGCCCAGCCGAAACATGCACCACCTTCTATTCATTCTGCACTCACGACGTCCTCGACTGGAGTACGCATCCACCACTTCCAAAAACAGTTAACCAGTCATCCTCCACTAGTTTTTCTGCCTGTTTTCGAA
>APFE030660080.1:142246-179382 GCA_000404065.3 Pinus taeda | reverse complement strand
AGATGTTCAAAAGAAGTCGGGAAGAAAGTCTTCCAAATAGCACAGGGATGAGAACGCACAAAAAGACATAGCTCTAGGACTCTAGAATCCTATAGAATCTTACATATAGGGATCAATAGATATGAAACAACAAGCAAAGATAAGGGAGGAAGAGCAACTCCTCAAATTACAATTTTGAAATGATTAAAATTCTTTCATGGAATAGCAGGGGACTTGGGCACCCCTCCAAAACCAACTCCCTAAAGGATCTTATAAATCAAAAGCAACCATCCATTATCTTATTGCAGGAAACAAAGCAGAGTAATTTAGAAATTAACAAGATCATTGACCATCATAAGCGCTATAAAGGATGTACATGTGAGGCCAGAGGGGCCTCAGGCGAGATTACTACTATTTGGAGTCAGGAAGAGTGGAACAGTGAAGCTGAAATAATAGAACAACATTGGATAAAGACAGTGTTGAAGAACAACATGAGCAAACAGTAGATTGTGATTTTCAATGTATACGCCCCTAACCATTACAGGGACAAAGAAGTTTGTTGGGATTCTCTCAACAAGAACATAATGGAAGAAGACAGCAGCAACATCATCTTAGGGGGTGATTTAAATTTAATTTTACATGCCAATGAAAAGCGTTGGGGAAGCTTTACGGCAAACCCATTTAGAAATCAGCTGGAAACCATAATGCACAACGGTGATCTGATTGACATCATTCCAAAAAACCGAAAATACACCTGGAGTAATCGCATATTGGGTAGCAACAATATAATGGAGAGACTGGATCAGTTTCTGGTTAATATATCCTTTCTTTCCACTTATTCAGTTGTCAATGCCACCATTCTGCCCTTTGCGGCCTCAGATCACTATCCAATTACTTTAGCTATGGATACGCACTACCCTCTTGGGCCTCTTCCATTCAAATACAATCATATTTGGAGCGATTATCAAGCAGCCAAAAGTCTAATTCAACAAACCTGGGGTCAACATGTTGAAGGATCTCCAGGCTTTATATGGGAAAACAAATTAAAAAATGTGAAAAAACGCTCAAAAATTGGGCAAAAACGCGGTATAATGAACCAGAGGAAAAAAAACGAGAGGTGAAAGCCAAAATTGAAGATCTTCAATGTGCAATAGAAAATCAAGAGTACCATCAGGATGAAAAGATTCAAGAAGAAAACCATTACAATCAGTTATGTAGTATTAAAAGAGAAGAGAAAGAAAAATGGCGTATAAAATCTAGGCAGACCTGGCTAAAAAGCGGAGATAAGAATACCTCTTTCTTTCATAAGCAAGCCATTGCTCGGAAAATCAAAAACAACATAACAACCATCATAGACAATGCAGGGACCCGACACACTGATCAAACAGCCATTAGAGGTGTTGCCTCGGACCATTTCAAGGAGCTCTTAAATGAAACAGGGGAGGAAGAACTCTATGATGACCTCCTGCAGCATTTATCAACCAAAATTACAGCAGATTTAAACAAAAAATTGACAGAAGAGATAAAAGAGGAAGAAATTAAGGAAGCAATTTGGCGCCTTCAGCCTAACAAGGCATCCGGACTGGATGGTTTCCCAATATGTTTTTATAGAGAATATTGGGATTTGATAAAAAAGGATCTCATAAAATACTTCAAATGGATTCAAAGAAAAGGCAAAATAGGAAGCTTTACAAACTCAACACACTTGGCCCTCATTCCAAAGGAGAACCACCCTTCTAATTTCTCCCGCTTCAGGCCAATATCACTATGTAACTCATCCTATAAAATCTTCACAAAAATCCTTGCTTCCCCTCTCAAACCTCTCCTACCGATGTTGATTTCTGAAAACCAAGGAGGCTTTATGGCTAACAGGAAAATCTCAGATTCCATTCTCTTGGTTCAGGCAGCCATCCATTCTAGCCATTCCAGGAATGAAAAGGGCTTCATTCTGAAATTGGACTTGGCCAATGCCTTTGACAGGGTAAGGCATTCTTTTCTTTTTGCGGTTCTCCAAAAAATGGGTTTCTCTCCCTTCTTTCTTGATATCATAAGAGCTTGTATCTCTGGACCTTGGATTGCTCCCCTTATCAATGGCAGACCTGGACCTTCCTTTTGATCCTCAAGAGGATTAAGGCAAGGTTGCCCCTTATCCCCTTACCTTTTCCTCTTAATGGCAGAGTCTTTCAGCTGTGCACTTGACCACAAGAGGCAGGCAGGCCTTATCACAGGTATTAAATTTGAAGATGGAGTAAAAAATGTCAACCATTCCCAATTCGCTGACGATACTCTGTTGATGGGTGGGGCGACCACAATCATAGCTCAAAGATTCAAATCCTTGCTATATCAATTCATGAGATACTCAAGGGGCTAGATTAACCATCTCAAAAGTTGTATTTATGGATGGAATGCTTCAGCTCAAACGATTCAAAGCATTGCCACCATTTTTGGTTTTCCTTGCAAGTTAAATTGGGACTATTTCAGCTACCTGGGAATGTCGATGAGTATAGGGAATGCAAGGGCAGATGTTTGGGAATTAACCTTAGACAAAATGAAAAGAAAAGTCTAGAAGTGGGGAACTTCTTGGCTCAATCTAGCTGGGCGGCTGGTGCTCCTCAAATCGGGTCTTTCCTCTCTTCCCCTCTATCAATTTTCCCTGGCATAAGCTCTAGCTTCTTTTCTTCGCAAAATGGACAATGTTCTCAGATTCTTTCTTTGGCAGGGAGGGAAAAATGAGAAGAAAAAATTCAACTTGGTTGGATGGAAACAAGTCATCCAAAACCAAGAGAAAGGAGGCCTTGGCATTAGATCCCCAACTCTCATGAATTTAGCCTTTAGCGGAAAGTTGATATGGAGACTCATGGAAAGCCAAACAGCCTGGTGGAAAAAATTCTTGGAGACAAAATACCTCAGCCAACCAAGGCAGCATCTGCTTATGGCCGAGATTCCCAACAGAAACTGCACAAAGATTTGGAAGCTATGTAAAAAAGCCATCACATTCATGGCGCAAAACGTTTCCAAGGTGCCTAAAGGAGGTAAGAAAGTCAACATCAACACTGATAAAATCATGGGAAATCCACCAATCAACAGCCTCCCAGGTATGGATTCAATAATTCACTTCCTCCAAAGTAAAGGTATATGCAATTTAGACCAAATTTCTCATTGGGATGCAATATCTCATGCTTGGATGTGATGGAATTTTCCTCCCATCCTTCAACGCCTCAAAGGCAGCTTTGACAACTTTTGTAAACATCTACACAACATTGCTCCCACTTTTAAAAACGACAAGGATGAATTTAGATGGGACCCCACAGGCACCAACTACATAATTCAAGCAAGCTATGATTATTTAAACAACAAGGAACACCCAACACCAACATGGATACATTGGAAGATTTTAAGGAAAGCAGAAGCAATTCCTAAGGTAAAATTCTTCATGTGGACTCTCTCGAAAGAAAAAACTCTCACTGCAGAGAACCTTAAAAAATAGGTATTGTTGGACCCTCCAGATGTCCTAATTGCCAAGAAGTAGAGGAGTCTATACAACATCTTTTTATCTCATGTCCTTTCGTAGTCTCTTGTTGGAGCAGCATCAATCCTTCAACGCCCCCCATCTGGAATCCTGAGCACTCCATTGGCGAAGCTCTAAATAATTGGAAACAAAATTACCCCTAGCAATCCATGAAACACAACCCTACTAAGAGAGTGTGGGATGCCCTCCCATTTTCTCTTTTATGGAGGATTTGGATTGCCTGGAACAACATGATATTTAGAGATAAAGAGACTTCAATCAGGCATCTTTGTATCAAGGCAAAAAGTCTAGCGATTGAAACTATTGCTTCTAAGATCATAAAAAAAATTGACATAACTAGTCTATGGGCTGAGGAAAAAGATTTCATAATAAATTTAATAGACAAGATTAGTATCCTCCCAGTAGTGAAAGTCTGCAACAATCTGGGCAAAGCTATCAGTCACAGATGGAAAATTCGATTAAAGTAGGATGACTTCAATAATTGGCTTCGCTCAAGTAACTCCCACTTCTTGTTCTTTGACGGTGCTTCTAAATCAAATCCGGGAGGTACAGGAGCAGGGGGCATTACCTCCAGTCCTTATGGTGAATCCTTAGTCTCCTTTGAATGGGGATTGGGGATCCTCTTGAACAACAGGGCTGAAACTTTGGCCCTCTATCAAGGCGTTCTTCAGTTATAGGCTTAGGGAATCAAAAAATCCCTCATCTTCAGGGACTCTGCCATCATTATTAATTTAATGAACAACAAGCGGAAAGCTTCCAATATTTTCTTGCAACAAACCATCAGTAGATGCAAAGTCTTGATAGCCCATGATCAGGAATTCCATTTCTATCACATTCTTCGTTCCATTAACCGTGAGCTGACAAACGGGCAAGTCAAGCTTGCTCTCGGCCTAAAGGAAGCATTCTCTATAACAATGAGGACTCACATCATTTCATCTCTTGATTTTCATGATTGTTTTAATTTGTTTATATCATATGACCCGCATTTCTGCCAAGATGTGCCCTGACCAAATCCACAGTAATCACAACGCCCTCAGTCGCAAGCTGTCCAAAATCCCTTTGTATCTCACTATAGATTTTGTTGTTCCTCTGAATCTAAGCTATTCCTGTGAAATATGTGATCACCCAAGCTCCTTTCACGTGATCTGGTACTTCATGGGCCTCTTCCCGTCTATTATTTATTCCGGGAAGCCTCCCCCTCATTCGCAAGCCCCCATCTTCATGCTCGTTGACCCCTCTACTCTCATTTCCTTGGTTATCAGTCGGCTTACGATATCTACTAATGTTTTCGCTTCATTTCACAGGCTCCTTAACGCTTGATCCTTCTTCTCTGCTTCTATAAGAATCGCCATTTTATCTCATCGCATTTCTGTTTTGCTCATTCATGCTTCCTCACACCCAGCATTAGCCCCTGCTTTAAAGTCTGATACTCCCTTTAGCTCTGTCCCCGAGTTTCTGAGACTTCTTCTTTCAGTTTCGCTCTAGGCTAGTTCTGAAGCTCTTTGGATGGACCACAGTGAAGATTGTCTTCATTGTCACAATTTACAAGCTGAACTTGAGCAAGTTAGAATGCATCAGCGTCTCTTGGATGAAAAAATCGATGTTGCTACAAGGATTATCACAACCAAATATGAGGTCGATCTCAACCTCTTCCTTCATCACATCTCTTCTCTACAGGAGCAATTCAACGCTCTAACAAATATCTGTGCACACATTCAGGAGTCTATCGATATGCTCAAGTTTATGATGGATAAGATCAATGCCCCAAGTACTAGTTCCTCTAGTATAAATATTGTAGAAGCTGACAACCACCCAGAGGACTCCAATGCTCGAGAGATTAGTCACATAAGTATAGATTAAATGTTTTGTAAAGTCAGTTTGCTTTTGTCACAGTTTGTCTGAATTTATAGTTGTGTTAGAACCTTTCAAATTAAATCAATGGAATGCTTCAATGTAACTCAACTGCAAGCTCATCCTATGAGCTCTTCTCTTGTAACACTGGAGCTTAGTCTCCCCTTCCTTTCTTGAATACATTTAGCAGCCGATTTTTTGAAAAAATAAATAAATTATAATTATAATTAAAAATTAAACCAACCTAGATCCATGTTAATTCTGGATATACCAAGTGTTCAAAGAGAACAAATATATCGAGATGAAAATATTTCATAAGACATTAACAAAATATTGAAGCATATGATATGAAAAAAAAATACAAATTTCATGCATTAAAACAAAATTGAATTTGTAAATGAAATCTTTAATTTAAACCTTACAAAAAACATTAAACAAAATTAAATTATAAGTTGAAGTTCATGATATGGCAAACACATTGAAAAGGTGAATGAATTTATCCTTAAATATGTTAATTGTGCCAAGAAGCATGCTCCAACCTAGTATGGAAGAGATGTTGTAATGCCATGTCTTGAAGAGTCCTATATGTAAACAAAAATAATAATAATAATAATAATAAAAATTAACCATACATCAAAATAAAAATAATTTATTGACCCATGGTATTCATGTGGAATATAGCTTATTTAAAGGGGAAATTAGTAGGTTAGGTCCATCTAAAATTTGGATATACAAAGTGCCTAGAGGGATCAGATCTGTTTTCACTCTAAAAAAGGTTTGCAACTCAAGAGATTTGATCCCTCTCAATGCTTGGTAGATCTGGAGTTAAGATGGATCTAGGCTAGTATTTACATCAAGCATAATGCCCTCAAACACAATCATACAAAGAGTTTTTAAAATTATGTTTATATAATATATTTTTAAAGTAATATGTAATCAAATTTTGTTAGCAAATATATACTTCAAATATTGTAATTTAAATATATAAATATAAAATAGTTTAAATTGTAAATTAATATAATTTCACATTTGGGTGTTGTAGAGTGCTCATCAGTTGGAGAGGAAATAGCCTTGGACATTTGAACTAGGGTTTCTTGTTTTAGTCGTTCTAAAATCTCATGGTTCCCCTTTCCTTCAAGAATGTGGTGGTATGTCGAGCATCATGGAAAACATCTCACAAAACCAACAATCTCAATGCACATATAAATTTCATTCCTAGTGCAGCAATCTACTCAAAATGAGAAAGAGAAAGATAAGGTCGATCTGGAACAAGTATGTCAATAGGGGAAGGAGGCCACAAACTTAAGCTCAAGCTCCATGTAATCTACAAAAACCCCAAATTTGAAATCATTTCAAAAAAAGTAGGAGAAAAGATTTGGTACATGAAGAATCACGTGCTAATCTATAAATTCATCGACATTTGACCATCAAAGAGACTACTCTTTGGATGGATATGAAAATATTGGTAATTGAGAGGGGATGAAGAACTTAAATTGGACTCAAAATGTGTCTTCAAATTTAATTTCAATAATGTGAAAGATAGGGACAAGATATTCTAGGGAAGACCATATTTGTTTAATTCGGTACGGGTATATATGAAACCTTGGGAAGAAATATTTAACCCTAACAAATAAGATTTCAACTCAACACCAATTTTACTCATTCTATACTCATTTCCATAAGAATTTTAAGACCAAGATACACTGGAAGATATAGGTAATGTCATTAGTTCATTTATAATGGCGTTTGAAATAGGTCGATACATATCATATGCACAATGATGTGTGTATTTACATTTAACTAAACCACTCAAATCAAGTATCTAGATTAGTTACCATGATGAAATCTAGAAGGGACCTATATAGATTATGAACAAATTCCTTTACATGTTGAAAACATCATGAATATGGACACATTTTCAAGTAATGCCCACTAACTATAATCAACAGCCTACACAAAATACTTAGCCAATGAAAGAGGATGGCTTTGTAAAGGTCACAAATAGTAAGAAAACTACTAGAAAAGGGATGCAAGATCCTTCAAATTGAGGGAATAAAAGTGGAAACTGCTACATAATTCTTCAATAAGAGTAGGAAAATCAACAAGAAGGTGGGGTGAAACACTGAGAATAAATGATGATCTAGATGGCCTGAAGAGTAGGACCACAAACCCATGATCTAAGAGGGAAGAGGAAAGATAAACGTAAGTCGGGTTAGTTGGCACCTTTAATTTATTTTTGGTGCAAATACTAAGAAAAAGAAGAGGTGCCCATGAGAAGTTATAACAAGGAAATTGCACAACATTGTTGGGGTTGGATTTTCCTCTTGGGAAAGCACATGAGAAGTGCTATAAAGGCTTGAAAAATGGATGGAATCAAATTCACTAGGAAGCTAAAGTATGGTTTGGAGGAGCTTAATATATTCTAAGGAAAATGAGAATGAGTTCTTACCATGAATTGGCTGAGAAACCACTCAAGGAGTTGGCTAAATAGTTGATAAACCACCTAATTTTATAAGTAATCTATGTCCTCTTTGAGCTAAATATGACCCTCCACTAAAACTATTGAAGAAATTCCCCTTAGATCATGAATTTGGCTTGGAGGTGACTACTGTAAATTATTCTAGCTGCAATGAGTCTAAGGTTCGATGGAAAATCAAAATCTCATCTTCAGTTTGGCCATTTGTTTTATTGTAAGTGAATACATTTAGTTGAGAGTTGTGAAATTTAAATTTTCCCTTTGAATGAATGAGATTGAGATTCCTTTGGTAGTTCCCGAACATGCAATATCCATTTCTATCCTAGAGAGTGTGAGCTTATAGAACCAATAGATGAATATGATGTATTAGAAAGAACAATTACTAGATATAGTGGTCTGGTTTCCCTAAAACTATAACATTTTTCCCTCTCATCTTGATTCTTTATCACGATCTAATTTATTCTTATATGTTTTCATCATTCTCTCATTTTTCAAGAGCATTTTTCTTGTCATCTTTAGAGATAACTAGGGAAATATTTATAAAGGATCGATCTAGTGATCAGGATTCAAAGGATCATGGCAATGAATACGACTTATGTTAATTCAAGTTATTCTTCTAAAAAAGAATTAGATGAAAAAGTGAATAGATAAATGGTCCAAATAGAAATTATTTGGAATGATTGAATATCTAGGAATTCATTGTGTATCTCTAAGAAATGTTACATGGTTGTAAGATGTTGGTGAATGAGGTTTATTGATGGAAATGCCTGAATGCTTTGTAGTTTTTCTTATAAGCTCTGTCATGAATTTGTAAGTTAAATGCATGAAGCCTCTTTATAATGTATGTGTATATCTTGTTATTGTTTGATGTGCAAATAATTGCTTAGATTAGTAGCAAGGGATGAATTTTTTCCTTTGTGGAAATGAAAGGTTGATTCTTAGAAATGTTTGTGATTTAATATGGAATTTGACTTCCTACACACTTGAGTAATATTGACTTCCTATAAGATTTCTAGTTAATTGAATGAATTTTGGCATGCATTCATGATCTTGTTTATGTTTATGCATTTGTAAAGATTTTTGAACCATTATGAGTTTGAAATTAGCCCAATGGGCTTAAGTATGAATTAAGGGATAAATTTCTACCAAGTTTATTTTATGTAATTAACAAATTTGGCCTTTCGGGTATTATTATCAGCTACTCTCTCTCTCTCTCTCTCTCTCTCTCTCTCTCTCTCTCTCTCTCTCAGGAGGGATAGCTCCAACAACATTTATACATATATGGTCGAGCAGAGGCTGAGCCTTAAGGCGTTAAGGGGTTTGGCCCTTGAGATGCAATTGACCATGTGTGGTATACTATTGTGACCTAGTGCTAAGAGCAGAGGGAACCCCAAACATACACATAAACATATGTCACGAGGGCTAAAAGTCCAGGGTTGTTAGGAGAAAAGGGGCTTGAGCTTATGCACCCATGCAAATAGGCGATAGATCCAAGTGCTAAGGAGGTCTCAGTAATGGAAGGGGAGCCAGTTGTCAAGTAACATGAATTTTTCTATCCTATAGGAATTACCTCGACAATTTTGAAGGGATACCAAAGCATTCCCGCTAGTATTAAAAATTTGGGATGATGTGGTGCAGTGGGGTCGCTTTCCTGACATTCAGTGAAGTAGGGCGTAGGACCTCAAGTTTATTTATAACATGAAAGTAAATTTTACCATGCAACGAAGGATTGGGTGGGACCCATAACTAGTATGGTAGACGATTTGGCCTCAAAATAATGTGGCAACCTGTAAAGTAGGACACATGTAATGTGGAATTGTGGTCATTGAGGGGTCTTGTAGCCTGTAAATAGGTGACACGTGTCACTTTCAGAGTGGAGCCACATGGATGGTGTGACATCACCCCAATGGTAAAACCTATTCATGTCACCTCGATGCCTTGACCTCAATGATTTCTTGTGGAGTTGGGTGTAATCACCTGAGATTTTATTCTCAAGGTGAGGTGGCAGTAGTGGGGCCCATATGTATAGGTGTAAGGGGGCTTGACCCATGTGATTGGTTGAAGTAGAGTTGACATGGTGACATGACAGGGCCCTTCCGTGTAACCCCGGTTGGTTTGAATACATCACAGATTGGTATCAGCCAAAACAATATGACATTGGTGGAGCCTGAGCGTGCAATAATAGAAAATTGGTGTTGTACACATTATAGGAGGGTCCATAGGCAATCCACATAACCCAATCGTCTCTTCCCTGGTAGTTTCAACGGGGCATTGTAAATTAACCCGCCAATATTTTATTCACAAGGTGATGTGGCCTTAGAGGAGCCTACATTCGCGTAACTCACATATGTTCATTCATTTGGAAGGGTCTTATGAACTATGGAAAGGTGTAACGTGACATGGTATGAGAAAGTCGACAATTGGGTAGTGTTTCCATGTGGCGATGATGTGGCAATAAATAAGGTACCCATTTAGGTGCCTAGGGGGACCATGTGGGTGCCACATGGCAGGTCAGATGATGTGGCACTATCTAATAGGTTAATTTTAATCAACCATATATTTTGATCTAAGAGACATATTGAAGAAAAATTTATATCATTGGAAAGGTCTCAATGAGATTAATGCAACACCATTATCCATTTTAATTTTTTAGAAAGTTAAGAAAGATAAAAAAAATTAGACCCCATTTCCATAACTAAACTTTACAGATTGAGTCATCAAAGTACCTTCCTCCTTCTACCGTTAGTAGGGGGTGTGTTACAAATTGGTATTAGAGCTTCCAGGTTCAACACTTGGACTAAATGAGCTCTATCACAAAGGAAATGAAGGTATAGTATTTGTGATTCTATTAGATAGTCAAGTCATTTGATAATTACTTGTTGAAGGTGTTGGTTATAGCACTATGATCATGGCTTGTATATTGATTTTTTTTTGCTTGAATAGATAATACACCACCCAAGGTGCTTGTTGTTGGGCTAATAAACCACTCTTAGAGTGCTTGTCACAGCTGATAAGCCACCTATAATAAAAATATTATGTGGAGTTTCCTCTAGGTACTAGCTAGGGCTAAGAAACCACATGAAAAAGGGTGTTTGCTGAAAAAGGGATGATCAACCACCCAGGGTGCTTGTTGTGGGTTGATAAACCACTCATAGAGTGCTTGACATAACTAATAAATCAATCATTGTCATCAAATTTTTCTATGCTTGACTAAATGATGTAGAAATTTTGAATAATTTAACACATATTCAACAGAGATTATCCTGATCATGTACTATTGCAGAAAACATACACAATACATAAGCTCCTCTACGTTGATCATCAATATAGCAGCATCAATAACAATAAAACATCAAGAGCATTCACACATTAACACAGTATGTATCCCGGGGAAAGCATCTCGCTAAAAACCCCAACTATCTGTATATTAATGATTGAGTCATGTAACATTACACAGTATAATGCTTCTCACAAGTAATCCAGTACCAACTCCACCTGTTACACACAATACAGCTCAGATCTGAATCAATCATTGGCTCAAATCTCTTCCGCTGCTTGCCTGCCTCCGCTGCTCAATACCTGCAATGAGAATGATGATAATACCAAGGCAGCCACATCTTTCCTTGGCTAAATCACATATTTCCAAGCTACAATGTGGGAAAACTCATTGGCATACTCAATCCCCTGATTTGTGCAAGATCTGGTGCACAACTATAGTCACAACTGATAGCAATCTGATTCTCTAACACCTGTCCCTGCTGAACTGAACATGCACTGACATGCAACTGAGTTAACTGATGTATTCATTAGTTGTATTATGAGTTAATAACTTGTGAATTAATTAATAACTAATTCACCCAACTCATCTCTAGTCTATTTGCCAGTTAGACTAAATACAACCAGTTTAACAAAGCTAAACTGAACACAACTCCATCAACTGCACCTCCAGTCCACTAAACTCAACTCACTTGAGTTCTAACTGAAGTCATGCATGCAAATATTCAACTAACCCATAAGAACCACGTATTTCCTTCATGCAATTGCATGTGCCACATCCGTAGCTCGAACTGAAGTGCTCCAAGAGAATAAGATTAAGTTTATAGTCCAAATATTATTGTGAGATAATAATATTTGACTTTTCTATTTTTAGCCTGGCAGTCTAAAAATAGACTCCGCCCATATGTCTAAAAAATAGAAGTCCATCTATTTTTACCAACATGACCAATCATCCACAAATAGCATCCTGCAACTCATAGACCATGATCCATATGTCTAAAAATAGACATAGTTTAAAAATAGACTTGCGGCAAAAATAGCCTGCGGGCCCACTTAGTGAAGGCGACTCCTTTCCACTAAGCTCCATCATCTTGTTGCATTCTCAACAAGCATTTCTTGTTGCACACTTTTCAAAAAATGATAAGCCACCTAAGGTGTTTAGTTTTAGGTTGATAAAACACTCTTAGAGTGCTTGCCGCAATTGAGAAACCACTTGTAATAAAAATATTGTGTGGAGCTACCACGAGTTTCTTGTCGAGGAGGATAATAAATCACCCTAGGTGCTTGTTGTGGATTGATAAACCACTCATAGAGTGCTTGACACAACTAATAAACTACCTGTAATGAAAATACCATGTGGGGATTTCCACGGGGGGCTTACTAAGGAGGCTATTAAACTAGCCAAGTTTTGAAGCTTTGACATCCAACTAACAACTCCACCTACAAGAGTAAAAGTATATCCAGAAGTGGATCTTGTCTTGTCCAAATCACCTGCAAAATATGAATCAACATAACAACATATTGAATCACTACTACCATTATAGGTGATATAATAATTACTTGTGCCCCTAAGATACCGAAGCACCCATTTCACTACTATCCAATGCTCTTTACCTGGATTTTCCATGTATCTATTGACAACACCAATTGCATGTGAAATATTTGGCCTTCTACTAACCATCACATACATTAAGCATCTTACTGCATTAGCATATGGTACACGAGACGTATACTCCTTTTCTTTCCCATTACTAGGATACAAACCTGAAGAAAGCTTGAAATGGGAAGTTGAAGGGATTTGAACAAGTTTAACAAACAATGTAAACTTTGAAACGAGAACTAATACAATTACCTGTTTCATAGAGGTAGCAAAAAAGTGACCTGATTTTGAAAAGTGTTGATGCAAAATACACTTCTTTTTTTTCAAAGCATATTTTTGGCGCTTTAAATTTTCTTATGTATCAAATATAAATATTTGTTTTTAAATGTTAGTGATTTTCATGCTAATTTTGAAACATGTTGATGTAGAGGCAACCTTTTATTTAGAGGGCTTATTTTTGACACTTTAAATTTTTTATGTCCAATTGTTTTTTAAATCATGATTATGTCACAAATTTTCTAGTTTTTTATTTCTCTTTTTTGTTTAAATGTTGATTATATTAAAAAAACGAATATAATATATTATAATACCTATATTGCCAAAAAACATTAAAGAATGTAAAAAAAAACTAATCTCGCTAAAAAAAAGATTTATCTAGTCATATATACTTATTATATATATATATATATATATATTATATATATATTATATATATATATATAAATTACAGTTAAATTAAATTACAAAAAAATTAAAACATTGACAAAAAAACTAAAAATATATAAAAAATTAAAAAAACCTAAAGATTAAAAAAAAAAAAAACTTAAAAAATAACAAAAAAAACAAATCTTCTTTAAATAATTTATAAACAAAAAAAAACAAAACAAAAATTATAAACTACTAAAATAAATTAAAACATTAAAAAAAAAAAAAAAAAAAACTAAACTAAAAAAATAAACCAAATAAAATAAAAAACAAAATGCGGCAACCTCACCCCCAGTGGGGGCACATTTTGTTATTTTTAATTTAAATTTTTTTTTTTTTTTTTTTTTTTTTGGTTTTTTTTGTTTTATAAATGTATTTAAATTTATCTTTAGTATTTTTTTATTTTGTTTATCTTTGTTTATAAATTTATTTAAAAGGTTTTAATTTTTTTGGTTAATTTTTGTTTTTTTTGTTTTTTTATCTAGTTTTTTTTTTAAGAGAATATTTTTTTTATTTTTTTATGGTTTGTTATATAGTATATATATAATTATAATATATAGTGTTTGATGAAAGTTGATCTTGGTGAGCCAAAATCCCTTTTCTTGTATAAATCTCGATCCTGGACCTGTGGGTTATGGCCCACTAAGTCTTATCGGAAGAAATTTAAACTGAAAACCTAACTCATAAACATGGACATTCATTAAAATCGTGCTATCCATACACAATCATGGCAAGCATTTCAAAATTAATCCAATCCGCCAAACATTTAACACTGTATTCAAACTAATATAGCCACTTTCCCAGCAGATCCTTGCGTTTGAACACGTTATTACTAAGATGAAATACTGTAACTGTTTTACGAATTAAACAATCCAAAATATATCTCATACTGCTCTCGGTAGGTCATATATTTACCCCGCACCAAATCAAACTTACAAATTTATACCGTGTCGATGAGAAAAGAGTTTCTGATTGAGGAGGCCATGCATAGATGGTCTACCAAATTGCTTGGGAGACTATTGTTTCTGTGCTTCGCACTTCGCTTTAGAAATCTTACATGCAAGGCATCTGTCCATGGGCAAAAGAGATGTCACTTGTTCGACTCTCGCTGAAACTCTTGGAAATCAGATGAAACCCTTTTCTGCCTCCCACCTAGGAGAGTAGCTGAACGGATATTCTTCGCTTATGCTGCCATTAATTGACCTCTGCTCAAACTGGATCTTCCTCTGCGCTGCACGCTGTCTTCAACAAACAACTACATATAACAGATACATGCCATATAAAACAGTTAAACGATATAACACAATAAAACAGGGTTTTATATAAATATTGAACAATTACATACTAAGGCCTTCCAGCCTGAGAAACGAGCTCACGCTCGACTACATTTTCCTTACTCAGTTTCTCCTCAAAAAAACAGATCTATCCCACACCCTATCACATTACATTTATATAAAGTATTAGATCGGAAGGATCCGATCCTTTCCTGATTTTTCTCCAACTAAAGCTCCCCAAAATGCATGCACGCAGATAACAATCCATCAATTCTCTTTAAATCTGTTTTAAAGCAGATTTTCCTCCTTTTTCCAGCTTGACTATCCACGTTTTTATCGCTCCACTTGGATTTTTCTTTAATTAAGAAAAGGGTGAAATGCACCTGCATCAGACTCTCGAGGTACAAAAATTTTATGACCTCCTGGTCATATGCTTTTTCTTGTCCTTAGCAATTTTATCCACTGCATTCCTTCACTAGAACTGCTTTCATGATTTTCTATGAGCTGCAACCAACCTCTGCAGTAACAGTCTCCTCTGTTACATGATACCTCACCAAGCCCTCCTCACTCGGTCTTTTGGCATCCTTCTTTAGGTTGTTGCAAATATTCTCACCTTCTGCCTGCATTCTTCTTCCTTCTCGCAGGAATCCTTTCCCTGCTCTGATACCACTTTATGAAAATGATCTTGGGGTGAGCCAAAATCCCTTTTCTTGTATAAATCTCGATCCTGGACCTGTGGGTTATGGCCCACTAAGTCTTATCGAAAGCAATTTAAACTGAAAACCTAACTCATAAACATGGACATTCATTAAAATCGTGCTATCCATATACAATCATGGCAAGCATTTCAAAATTAATCCAATCCGCCAAACATTTAACACTGTATTCAAACTAATATAGCCACTTTCCCAGCAGATCCTTGCATTTGAACATGTTATTACTAAGATGAAATACTGTAACTGTTTTACGAATTAAACAATCCAAAATATATCTCATACTACTCTCATTAGGTCATATATTTACCCCGCACCAAATCAAACTTACAAATTTATACCCTGTCGATGATAAAAGAGTTTCTGATTGAGGAGGTCACGCATAGATGGTCTACAAAATTGCTTGTGAGACTATTGTTTCTGTGCTTCGCACTTCGCTTTAGAAATCTTACATGCAAGGCATCTGTCCATGGGCAAAAGAGATGTCACTTGTTCGACTCTCGCTGAAACTCTTGGAAATCAGATGAAACCCTTTTTTGCCTCCCACCTAGGAGAGTGGCTGAACGGATATTCTTTGCTTATGCTACCATTAATTGACCTCTGCTCAAACCAGATCTTCCTCTGCGCTGCACGCTGTCTTCAACAAACAACTACATATAACAGATACATGCCATATAAAACAGTGAAACAATATAACACAATAAAACAGGGTTTTATATAAATACCGAACAATTACATACTAAGGCCTTCTAGCCTGAGAAACGAGCTCACGCTCGACTACATTTTCCTTACTCAGTTTCTCCTCAAAAAAACAGATCTATCCAACACCCTATCACATTACATTTATATAAAGTATTAGATCGGAAGGATCCGATCCTTTCCTAATTTTTCTCCAACTAAAACTCCCCAAAATGCATGCACGTAGATAACAATCCATCAATTCTCTTTAAATCTATTTTAAAGCAGATTTTCCTCCTTTTTCCAGCTTGACTATCCACGTTTTTATCGCTCCACTTGGATTTTTCTTTAATTAAGAAAAGGGTGAAATGCACCTGCATCAGTTTTTTAATCCTTATCTTTTATAGGTTAATGTTGTTTTTCCTTTTTAACATTTTTATGATTGATTTCTTTTTTCTTTTTTATTTTATTTTATGTTTGATTTTTTCGTTGTTGTCTTTTCTATATATTTGATTTTTTTTTGCTTTCTTCTTCTTCTTCTTCTTTTTTTATGCTTTGATTTTAATATACATTTTTATAATGTATAAAATATTTTTCGAAGAAGTCCCCTCTTCGGCCCCCATGCCTCTGATTCATCATTCCACTCTGCAGACCCAGCCCCCTCCAGCGAGAGTGTTGTTGAGGTCTTTCCCTCTTCCCTTTCGCATGGTTCTTCAACAATTATTCCTTCCCATCTGTGTGATTGTAGGTCTATTCCTTTTGGCACTTCTTCTTTTCCTCAATCTCCCTCTATCCCTGCATTTCTTGATGAGTCATCCACCCCTTCTCTCTATAGGAATAGTAATTGTCACAATTCCAATATATGTAATGATGATAATATGAATAATTCTAATATAACCAATAATAATAATAATAATAGCAGTAATAGTTATATGAATAAAAGAAATAATATAAATAATTTTAAATCTAGTTGTTTAAATAATAATAATAAAATTACTAAATTTAACAATAAGAATAATAATAAGAGAACACCTAGGTATATATATGATAAGCAGGAAAATAATGTTAATAACATTAATAAGCTTATTAGTAATAATAGAAATAATACTAATAATAAACATAATACCAATAATAATGATGGTGATCCCAATTATTAAAATACTAGTAACCACCCAAATAATAAAGTGGTTAATTTATCTAGTTTTTCTTTCCCTCCTCTGGTCTTCAATCTTTTGAAAAGGGGATTGAATTTCACCCTTGCTCCCAATAAGATTCCAGTGGTTGATATTATATGTGATGTCAAATTTGGGATCAAAGGCTTACTATATAATATTAAGGATATTGTCCGGCAAGATTGCACGATTATTCCTAGGAAAGCAAAGCCCCCTAAGAATAACATCAGCAAAGGTGAGTTTGAAGCCCTAAAATCCCTGAATAAGAACCAAGACATTATCATTTTGAAATCTGATAAAGGTGGAGCTGATGTAATCCTTGATAAGGAAGATTATTAGAAGAAGATGTTAGATCATCTAGCCAATAGTGGAAGCTACAAAAAGCTTGACAAGAATCCCTTGAAAAAGATTTCTAAGACGGCCACTCTTACTATTAAATCTAGCAACACTGTTAGCTCCCTTAGCCATAAGCTAATTGAGAGTAGCCCTATCACTCCTAGGATCTATGGGCTACCTAAAATCCATAAAGGAGTCCCCCTTAGACCTATTATCAACACCATTGGTGGACCAACCTTCCTTCTAGCTAAATATTTATCCATGAAGCTGGAGCCTGTGGTGGGGCATAAAGAGTCCTTTGTCAAAGACTCCTCCTCTTTTGTTAGAGAGTTAAAGGATTTAAGATTTGAACTTGATGACATTCTTTTCAGTTTTGATGTTGTGTCCCTGTACACTAGCATCCCCATTAATGAAGCCCTTGATGTCATCTCCCATCTTACAGATCTCGACACGGCTAAATTGGTTGAAATCTACCTCACTTCTATGTTTTTCTATTTTGAAGGTGTGTTCTATGAACAAACCTGTTGGGTGGCCATGGGTTCCCCCTATCCCCTATCGTTGTTAACATGTTCATGGAAGATTTTGAATCGAAGGCTTTATCCTCAACTCTATTTAGACCTAATCTTTGGAAATGATTTGTTGATGACACCTGCATCATATGGAAACATGGGCCCGATAAATTAGATCTATTTATCCAACATCTCAATAATCAGTCTAATGCCATTAAGTTTACAATGGAGTGTGAAGTCGATGGTTGCCTTCCTTTTCTTGGTGTCCTCATTTCTAGGAAATACGATGGATCTTTCTCCCATGAGGTGTATCGAAAAAAGACTCATACTGAGCAGTATCTTCATGCCAATTCCCACCATTTCCCTGCTCAGAAGATAGGTGTTCTCAACACCTTAGCCACTCGTGCTCTTAGAATTTCTGATGACGACCACTTTTCTAAAAAAAGGTCCCATCTCCTTGATGTCTTTGTCCAGAATGGTTATAGTAGGCAACAGGGTGTCAAAGCTTTCCTCAAAGAAAGTAAGGGTCCCAACGTCAAAAAAGAACCCATTGATCGTAGTTCAGGAGTCCACCTCCCCTTCATCCAAGGGACCACAGACAGAATTGCGAGAATCCCGAGAAAGCATAATATTCCCTCGACCTTTAGAACCCTTAGCACTATCAGAAGCTCCCTTAAATCTGTCAAAGACAAGGTGAACCCTATGGACATGAAAGGTGTTCATATCATCCCTTGTTCCTGTAGAACCTCGTACTTGGTGGCACTGGTCGTTCTACTAACTAGAGGATTAAGGAACACATTACTGATATCAAGCACGGGAGGACCAAATCCTCGGCTTTGGTCAAACATGCAGAAAAGACCAAGCACCATATATGCATTGAGGATGCTAGGGTTATCGCTAAGATTCCTCACTTTCATCATCATAACTTTAGGGAAGCCATTGAAATTGAGAGGTCTTCCAGCAATATTAATAGGGATGATGGCTAGAAAATTAGTAGATGCTGGATTCCTGCCCTCTCTTCTTATAATATATATATAATAATAAATATATATATAATATATATAATGTTAAATTTTTTCTATATCAGAATATATAATATAATATTTTTAATTTTTTATATGTGAATTTATATCCACTTTAGCATAATACATATACTATATGTTAAAATTTAATATCTTCTATACATATATAATAAAAATAGTGATTTAAAATTAAATAAAATTATTATGTAATTTTTAACATAATAAATTTATTAAGTAACCCAAGCAAATAAACCGTGGATTATTTAATTGAATATAATGATTTTCAATAAGATAAACCTTTAAAATTATATACCCTAATCAAATATATTTGTTAGGAATAGATAAACAAATACATAAAACATTTAATTAATTTAAAAATTAAACTTTAAATAAGATATTATACCATTAATAAATTAATTTTATTTAAATTTGCCCCCTTTCCTTCCTTGGTCAAATATAGTCGTTTTCTCCTAGCTATTATGTTGACCTTTTTTCCCTATTTAACCTCTTCCTTTACCTGTTTATTCATCATGTCCTGAAGATGAACCACATTTGCTGGTTTGGAACGCGCCGACCAAAATCTTCAATGTGACTTTTCCGAAAAATATTTTATACATTATGATATGGATCACAGAAGCTTGAATTCAAATACATTTTTATTTACATTTTGTTACTTTTTTTTTTAACTTTTTTTCTTTTCGTTTTTTCATTGTTTTTATCTTTGAATTTATGTTTTTATTATTCTTTTGAAATTTTAATGTTTTATCAACACGTTGAAAATTTACCCTAGAAAAAAAAAAGTGTTATTCCAACATCAACACTTTTCATTTTTAGGGTACAGATGTTGAAAATTTACCCTAGAAAAAAATAGTGTTATTCCAACATCAACACTTTTTGTTTTCAGGGTACACATGTTGAAAATTTACCCTAGAAAAAAAAATTGTTATTCCAGCATCAACACTTTTCATTTTCAAGGTCTTTTTTGCACAATTTTTGCACAAAAAATTGGTTTTCATTACCATTTTTAGAACATGTTGAAAATTTACCCTAGAAAAAAAAAAAAAAAAAAATGTTATTCCACTATCAACACTTTTCTTTTTTAGCACTCTTTTTCATGTTTTTTGGGGTTTTCTGGCTAGAGTTCCGTTTCAAAGTTTACATTATTCATACCAAATCTCAAAAGAATTTTCTCTACATACATCTGTTGGGATAACCACAACTTTCCATTTTTCTTGTCTCTGCGTATCTCCATGCCCAAGATTTTTATTGTTGCTCCAAGATCTTTCATTTTGAAAGTCCTAGCCAACTGAGCCTTTAACCTGTTGATCTCAAACATGATTTTGCTTGCTACAAGCATATCATCAACATATAACACCAAAATAATGAATATGCCATTTTCCAACTTTTGAAATTAAACACAATGATCATACTCACTTCTGGTAAAATTGTAGCTCATCATGAAGGAATCGAACTTCTTGTACCATTTCCTGGGGGGGCTTCTCTAGGCCATACAATGACTTCTTGAGTTTGCAAACAAACTTCTTGTTTATATTTTGAACAAGCCCTTCTAGTTGTTCCATATATATATCCTCATGCAAATATCCATGTAAGATTTTCATTAAATTTCAAATATAACATTTTTAATGTCCATCGTTTGAAGAAATTGATTTGATTGGTAGATTGTTATTTGAAATATTTGCATATTTTTCACATGTTCTTTTTTCCTTGGAGATCTAAAACATTCCTCTATGTTTCCTTTTTGCATGTTAATACTAATAAACGACATTCCATTGAAATGTCTAGAGCGGGAAAGAAAGGAAAAGGGCCGTTTGTTCAAACAGAAATAACTTAGTCCAAACCAGAAGTAATAGAGATGGCTCAATTATTCACATATACTACATGCATTCCGGATTCTCGTACCTCCTCCTGGGAATCGATGTATAATCTATTTGAAGGAGAAAGTCCCAGGGTACTAGAAGTCAAGCAAGCAACAACAGATGCTCCATCATCATCTGAGGCTACCTTCTCTGATGTCGCCAATTCCTTTCTTCACCGAATTGTTGCGCAAGCTAAAATCCTACCCTATGCAGATATGATCAAATGGATGATTGGTAATGTGAATATCGAAGACAGAACATTATTAAAATCAAGGAAAATGATAGTAGGATCCTTCAAAGCTACAGATTTGAAGAGAATTTATCATTTTCCAAACCCCCAGAAGATTTATGACAAGAAATTTCTTAAGAAGTTTGCAGAGAAGAACAAAATAGATTCGGAGCCCATTAGACAATGGAGACAAGACCCAAGCAAGCACAAGCATGATAGTAAGGGTATGTATTCTCTAGCTTCTCTTTCTGGTATGTTCTATTATGCTACTGTTGTGATATGTAGACTGTTTGGTTCTCCAAACAAACAAAAATTTATAGTTAAATGGGTTCCCTTGATTCAAGCTGCTTCTAATTCTGAAATTATGAATTGGGCTACTATCTTGTCTGACAATATTGCATCCAAAATCTTAGAATATAGGAAAAAGTACAATGTTTCAGAGAGAGTTGTGCCAACTTTTTATATGAGTGACTATATTATGGATGCCATTTGTTTCTCTTTTTATTTTCCTTTAATGGGATGGAAATGGACACTAAAGGATCCTACACCAATTCACTTATGTCATGATATACTATGGGAATCTAAGTGCCAACCTCATTTTTTCAGAATTTGCAATAAAGTGATGTTGCCTTTATTGCAAGATTGAAATGCCACCAGGTTGTCTCAAGAAGCCATGATAGACATCACTTCCATTGGCAGCTGATTTAATGAGGAGAATTTTATTTATGTTAGAATATTTTGGAGTCTTGCAGCCCCACATGTTCTTCCTATTTATGTTCCCAATAAGATTTTGGCCCAGGAAATTGCCTATTAGACCGTAGGACATGTTGTGACTAAAGTCTTGAAAGACCCCAGAAAGGCCATTTGGCCACAATTTCCTATTCAATGTGGAGTCTATGTTCTAGACAATTACAATCATGTTGTCATAGAAATCAAACAAATCAAGGGCATGCAACTCCCCACTATTCCTCCTAGACAATACAACCCTAAAAGGTCATTCATGATTTCACCACTCAGGTTAAAATAAGGTTATTTGTTCATGAACCTGACGACTTTGATGATTTGTTTGAGACATGTGAATCATATAGACAAGTGGAACATTTAACACAAATTTGACTAGGCCCAGAGGATTTTGTCTTATTCCAAGAATATAGAAATAAAAGGCTGCAGAAATTTCCTTTTGAATGCCTTGTTGTTTTACAGCCAAAGTTGCCTACATGAAATTATTTTTCGTCATCTACAAAAGAAACAAAGAAGATACCCACTACTGGACTTCCAAAAAAAAAATAGAAGACCTCTTGTCTACTAGCAAGCTTGATAAAGTGTGGGATCAATTCAACAAGGAGCTAGATAGCACACATGAGAAGAAGTGTAGGATTCAATGTCAATGGAGATAGATAAGACTCCTGAAGCCAGCAAGACAAAGTCCCCTGTAAATGAGTCACTAAGTCAAATGATGGATAAATAAGTTATATTGAAAGTACCTACCTCCAAGATTGTTCTCAGAGTGGAATAAATTCCACCTCTTGATAGTTTCTATTGTCCTTAACACCGTCTCGTTGTTAGTCGACAAAAGAAGAAAAAAAGAATGAAACATTCTCAAGAACTTATTCCTGGAAGCGTCCCATTAGATGTGGTATGGAAATATTATCAAGATAATTCATCTAATGATTTATCTAAGCTATTGCAATATGTAGGAGCCTATGCTATGACCACCATTTTCAAAGCTATTGAGTTTCAATAATTGTTTAAAGAGAAAAATGAAAAACTCTTGCAGTTAGAACAAACACTACTTCATTCAAGACATGATATTAAGCAGGAGTGGAAAATCAAGTTGTCAAAGTTACAAACTGAGTTTAATCAATTGAAAGTTCAAAACGAAGCTGATATTTAGAGCTGAAATGCACAAATTGGCCAACTTTGACTTAAAATAACTCAGCTATAGAAGGACAATGATATTGAAGGGTTCATAAAAGAAGTCAGAGAGATCAATGCTCTCCTCACCCAACGACAAGTCAACTTTTGTAAGAAATTGAAGATCATCAATGACCTCTGCAAAAATGGTGACTCATTGGTTGATCAAATGTCTTAATTAAGAACATAATATGAAGATATCAACAACAAGTTTTTTGACTTCATTACTTGGCAGGATAGTACAAAGGGAATGAAATAAAATATTCCCAAAATTCAAGAGTCATACAAGGATATTCTCTTCAGAGACTGGGATATTAGATTAAAGCAGGTTAAAGAAGCAATCTAGAGAGCAAGGGACCTAGCAGGCTAGGTTTCCAAAATTGTTACATAAAGTCTAGCAGATGCTAATATTATTACTAAGTGCCCAGGAGAATTCCTTTCAGATACTCAAACACTCATAGAGTATTGGCATAAAAAGTCTAACGAAAAATAAGATAGCATCAAGAAATTATCTAAGTTAAATCTTGAATATCACCAACAGTTCTTGGTAAAACCCTATGGTCAATGGTTAGTTATTCATAACCCTGGTAATGCAACTGAATACATGCTCCTACTTATTTTAGATGCCTTGTTTAGGGGACAGATGCATATCAGGTCAGCCCATCCCCCAGAATTGAAGTTGATGAGGCTATTTACAGGTTATGAGAGAAAATGGCAAAGAAGTCAACTTCCCATCTTTAGTTTTTTGTTAAAACTGAAGCTGTTTTTGTCTCTTTGTTTCCTATTTTAAGGAGTGTTTGTTTTAACCTCCTCAACAAAATATGCATTTTATATTTTTATAGTTAAACTTTTATTTATAAATACCTTCTCATGTCTTTAGAGAAGGGGTTCATAATTTTTGTAAGAAGACTCAAGGAACATGCACTTTTGTACTTCTTTGATAATTTTAATAGAAAGGATGGGCCATAGACTTTATTTTTCCATGAGTAGAGAACTGATATATGTGGTACTATTATCTTTGTATTGATGCTATGTTTTATGTTTTAAAGCTAGTCAAATTTTATTATTGTTTTATTACATGCAATATTGCAACTCAATTAAGCATAGTTTCACTATTGAAAAGTGTATTAATTGTTATATTTAGTTGTATGTATGAAACCGTATAAGTTTTATGTGATATGTGCTTGATAATTAAATTGATTAACTATTTAATAAATTTAATTATCTTTAGTTCATTTTAACTTTTTTAAATGTTTGATGATCTATATTGTCTTTCATTTATAAAGAAATCTTTGTAAAACCACATATGCAAAGTTAGTTATGTCTCGGGAATTAGATAGATAGATATAGGTTTATTCATTTTCATTTGTATTTATTCTATCAAATCACTTTCACCCCATCTATATGACACCTCAAACCCCATCATATATTTGAATGAGAAACGGGTCCTTATATCCCCAGTCGGAACCTATATCCCAAACGGAAAAGGAATGGTTTTCGAGTTCCCAATGAGATGGTTTCCTTGATGTTGAAGTAAGGACATTTCGAGCCTTCAACATTTTTGGCGCTAGAAGGAGGGCCCCGACTATGAGTGGAAAAAAGATATGAACCTAAATCTAAAGGCCATTCCAAGAGTCACTCCCCCTCAAGATCACCTCTAACTTCTAGATCTTCATCTAAAACTCCTACTTATAGATCAGAAGTTGATCAAACATATACAAAATATCTTAGATCACTACCAAAATCTTCTGATCCACCTTCCTCTCATCAGGTACCAAAGGTTCTAACCTTAATTGAAAAATTGGAAAGTATTTATATTTCTGAAGAAAAACCTCCATGATCAAAAGTATCTGAAGGTAGTGTATCCTTGTCTTTCCAACCTACACAAATTTTAACTTGTTCTCAAAGTGAGAATCTTGGGGTTACTCCATTTGAGTTTCCTCTTCCTTTTTTTTGAAAAAAGACCAAGAAATTTGAGTCACAAACATCCACTAGTGATATTTTGTCAAACTCACCTCCACAAACACCTCGATTCCATACATTCCCTCCAATCAATCCTCCTATTAATACCCCTTCTTCTCAAAGTACTGGTGCCAGTTCATCTAGCACTAATACATAATATTCCTCTTCTTCCACACAATTACCTTCTACATCCACCTTTACCCAAACTCCAATAATTGCAAGAATACTTCAAAGTCCACCCCTGCCACCCCCACCAGTTAGACCATGGGAAATCCTAGAGCTATATAAATTCTGGCACCTATTTATCCTCTACCTAAAAATCCTAAAAGATGGCTACCAAAATTTAATCCTGATGATGGACTACTTGCTGAAGAGCATCTCCACAATTATATGTAAGCCATTAACCTAAATGGTGTAGTTGAAGAAGATTATGTAGTAAGATCATTTCCCAGTACACTTTTGAAGGATTAGCAAGTTCATGGTATTTTTCATTACCACTAGGATCTATTACTAGTTGGAACCTATTTGAAGAACATTTTTTAACTAAGTTTGGTGATGATCACACTACTGCTACTTTGATTAATGATTATACAATCTTAAGTCCAAATGAAAAAATCAAAGATTTTAATTCTATATTTAACAAACTTTTGAATAAAATCTCAGATACATCCAAACCTAGTGTTGATATACATAATGAGTGGTATATATATTCCTTACCTTCAAATATCACAATTTTTGTCGATATGGCTAATAAAATGACTCTAGTAGAAAACATGAAAGAAGATTTAGAAGTTGAGAAAAGGATACTTGCTTTAGAAAAAATAACTACACAGGATGAAAGAAAAGCCAAGAAGGTTACATTTAAAGATGATCCAAAGAAGAAAAATATAAAATATCCTTATGATCTCGAAGGACTACAGAAAGTCCTTGAGACTATGTCCAACGAGATGGTCGAGATTAAAAAGCAAGTGGTTGAATCTTCAAAGAAACCTTTCAGACCCTTTAAGAAAACTCATACTTTGGCCTCCCAACCCCCTAATGTCATATCGAACACAGAATCATATGAGGATGATGAAGAATAAGAAATAGTTATTTTTGTCGAGGATTCTCAAGATGAATAATTATAGAAGTTCATGGGCTTTGGAACTTTATCCTCCCTACTTCTGATAATGAAGAAGAACATGAAGCCCTCCATGTAAGTACAATAAGTAAAGGACCACCTGATTCTTCCCAACCAATCTAGAAATAGAAAAGTTCTACTTCTACTACTAAATACAAGAACATCAACAAATCAACCCCTTCTTCCTCTTCTAATCCTCCATCCACATCAAAAACTTTGGTTGTCTCTAATAAAATTGAGTATAATATATTAGAAGATATGAAGAAAGTTAAAGCTAACATTTCCTTATATGAAGTTTCAAAATTAAAATAGTAGCATATGTATCTTATTAATGAATTGAATGCATCTCCTTTACCATCCGTTGTCACTTCTAAGGCTTCTCGAGGAATAGGTAATCCTCCTGCTAATTCTCCAGACAAAGTCACTTCCACAGATGTTATATTGATCTAAGACGGATCAAACTCTCACAGTCCCCCATTTCTTTTAGCTTTTGAACTCTTCAATAAGAATGTGCACAATTGCTTAGTTGATTCTAGAGTTTCAACAAATATAATGCCTCATTCAGTTTCCTCAAAATTGAATATATATCCCCAGAAGTTTGTTATTCATATAGTGCAACTCGATAGAAAAAAATTTAAATTATTAGAGAAATCAACTCAGTCCTTATCAAAATTGCTTATAATCCCAAAGTGTTTCAAATAATTAACATTCTAGTTGCTGATATCCCATATTCTATGGTTTAATATTAAGTAGAGATGGGTATGAAAAATTACATGGCGAATTTGCTATAGAATGGTCTCATATGTGGTTTCCATATAATGGAAAACCAAATCAAATCCAAGTGGACCACGAAAGACATATGGAATATTCAGTAACAGATCTAGATGGAGAAAATAAACCAGTCGTCTTCACTAGTAATATTCTTGGGAATTATTTATCATAGTCATTTTGGGGCAATTTCAAAGCTCAAGAATCACCTTTCTCAATTAATTTTGTAACTTCGCAAATTCAAAACTATTCACAGACAGATCTATCCAAATGTGTAAATGTTGTAGATAAACCATTAGTTAAATCTTTGTTTTGGACTTTGTATTTTGATGGATCTAGATCTAATGATGGTGCTGGAGCAGGATGTGTCTTGATTAGTCCTGATGGAGAAAGAACAATGTTACCTTTTCAATTAGAGTTTTATTATACAAACAATGTTGTTGAGTATGAAGCTCTGGTTCGAGGCTTGTACAAAGAAATATCTCTTGATGTCTCATATCTTCAAGTGTTTGGAGATTCAAAAATTGTTGTCAAACCAGTAAGAAATATTATTTATTGTATCTCCAACCATTTGAAGCATTATCAGACTCTAACTCAATATCTTACTTCACATTTCTTGGATTTTGATATTTATCCAATCCTTAGACTTCAAAATGCCAACGCTAATTTATTAGGCAATGTGGCATCCAGAATAATCCCACCTTAAGATTTTAATCCAAACTCATTTTAGATTGAATTAATTTTTCGCCCTTCCATTCCTAATAACATTATGAATTGGCGTGTGTTTAATGATGATAGATATATACTAAGTTTCTTAACATCTAAAGAATCATATTCTGATCAGATAATTGATGAACATGAACATGACAAACAGATGAAAAAAGAAAATGAAGATAATTCTTCCCCCAAGTCTGTGGTCAAACTTGAAAACCTTTATGATCTAAAAGACAGATTCAAGAAAGTGTATAATTGTAAACTTCAGAGTTCAACAATGAGCTTTGAATTAATAAACCTTGGGGCTGAATCTAAACCTCAAAATGTTAATTTAGGTTTGGGTCTTTCCTCTTATGAGAGACTATCTTTTATTTGTCTGTTGAAGAAATATAAAGGTGTCTTTGCTTGGAATAATGAAGATATTACAAAGACATACAATACTTCCATTGTCCAACACACCATCCTAATGATGCTCAATGTTATGCCTGTTTAGCAGAAATTAAGAAAGATTCATCTAAATTTGGAGAATCAAATAAAAAATGAAATAACAAACTCATTAAAGCAAACATCATTTTTCCATTAAGGCATTCCAAGTGGGTATCCAATTTAGTACCAGTCAGGAAGAACAATGATGATGTTAGGATTTGTATAGATCTATTTTTGTCCTTCCTTCAAGCTTAAAAAAGTTTCAAAATATTTTAGCCTTCATGACTACCAAGCTGCCTTTCATCACCTTCATAACTCCATCTTGAATTGTATATTTATAACTAGTAGAATCTATTACTCCCAAATACGTTAATTTCTTTTTAAGGTTAGGCACATTCCTAACCTCTAACGTTCTAACAATACCATCATACATTTTAATCATGATACTACTAATCCCAATAGTTTTTTAAGTAACACCATTACCCATGAAAACCACACCGCCATCAATAGATTGGTATGAAGAGAACCAATTCCTATGAAGACATATATGATGGGAAGCATCAGAATCTAGAAACCAATAAATATGATGTTTAGAAACAAGAGAAGTGGAAAATACCTCATCAACAATACCTACACTTGTTTCAATTGAATTAGCTTCTTTTGTAGAGTCATTTTTAGTATCTTGTTCCTTTCTTTTCTAGAAATCCCTCTTAAGATGCCCCGATTTGTTACAGTACCAACACTTTAACTTACTCTTCTTGCCTCTTGACTTCAATCTTGATATGTCTCTCGAATTCTGATCACTTTATTTTGATCAATCTCTTGCCACCATTTCTTCTGATGTTGATATTTCAAGGATAGATTTACGTCGAGTTTCCTTAGACAGTAAAGCTCCCATAATAACATCAAAGTCAATGGTATCGATAGAAATAAAACTCATAGAGGTTACAAAATGATCTCAAGACTCAGGCATAGAACATAATAGTGTAATTTCTTTGTCTTCCCCTTTGATATTTAAATATATACTAGACAACTAACATAAAAGAGTATTGAAAGAATTCAAACGATCAGAGATCTTTATACCTTTCTTGATTCACAAACTCTATAATTTCCACTTCAAGTAGATTATATTTGTGAATAACTTCATCATATAAATGATTTATAACTTGGTCCATAAGCCTGCAACTATTTTCTCTCCAATGATGTTAAACAACACATCATCTACCAAGCATAGACGAATAACATTGAGGGATCTTACATCCATGTCCTCCTAGTCATCATTATCCATGCCCACAAGTTTCTTTACCTTGCCTAGCAACAACTTTGCCACTCCTTGTTGCACGATCATATCCCGCATCTTAACCTTCCATAGCTCAAAGTTATTATTGTCATTGAACTTTTCGATTTCAAACTTCGCACTTTGCATCTTCACCATTAACACAAACTTTTACCAAAATTTATGATACCACTTGTTGAGTTGAGCAGTGAAAGCATAACCTACAAATAAATTGAAATTGTATAAAATAGTGGAAAATAAACAAGATAACAAAACAATCAAACACAACGATTGACAAAATATTTTACGTGGTAAAACCCTTCTTGTGAGGGAAACATCCACGGGGCAATGATAATTAGTATTCTTATTATTCAAGGGAGATTTACAATAGCCAAATAACAGGCATACT
The DNA here is from genome assembly GCA_000404065.3 of Pinus taeda. Classification (NCBI taxonomy): domain Eukaryota; kingdom Viridiplantae; phylum Streptophyta; class Pinopsida; order Pinales; family Pinaceae; genus Pinus; species Pinus taeda. The sequence continues at coordinate 149,567 of APFE030660080.1, read as the reverse complement.
TTATCCAACCAGTCAACCCTCTCTCCATTTATTTTATTTTTTTCATATTGCCTCTATAGGCTTACATAGATAAACTTAGAAACCTATCATATTTTTTGTAAGTCCATCCACAAGTTTTAAAGAAGTTACATAAGGAACAACAAACTAATCCAAAGGAACCAATCTTAGCTATTATTCCAAAAATATAGGGAAAGAGCTAGCAACATCTAATAGAAACAAAGAAGGGGATGTTGGAAAATAATTTTGATTTTAAAGAGGGTCATGAGCATCATTGATTGGAATTAGAAACACATTGGGGTGTTTGAGGAAGAAATGGGCTGGGAATTGTTCGTTCAAGGAACAAGGACCAAAAAGGACAACAACATTAGACATTGGAGGCGGGTTACACTCCAGTGAAAAATAATGGATGCAAGTTGAATTGGGTGCATCAGAAGCACCAAAATATTGCAAAAAGGGCCATTGGTAAATGGAAAAGAAAATAAGGTGTAGTACCCATCTTTTTCTTTTTGAATAAGTGGATCTAAGAGCCAAGTGTGAAGCTTATATTTGTTTCTTATTTCTTGATACGAACACCAATGACGATGTTCCCTTTAAGGGGTGGGGTTTGCGACACCTTGATATGCTTTCCCCTAATTTTTTGTAAGATAATACTCAGAATTATATATATATATATATAAATATATAATATATATTATAAATGTACATATATATGTATGTATATATTATATATAATGTACATAATATATAATATATATTATATTATATATGATAATAAGTATATATATATATTATATATATATATATATATATACATATATATACATATATATATCATATATATATAATATAATATATATATATATAATGTATATCATACATATATATATATATATATATATAATATATATAAATAATATATATATATATATATATATATATATTATATATATATATATTATAATGGCTTCAAGAGTTTGGGACTCGACATATCCAATGATCTAAGAGGGAAGAGGAAATATAAACGCAAGATGGCGGTTAGCTAGCACCTTTAATTAATTTTATCGTGAAAATAATAAGAAAAATAAGAGGAAGAGTCCAAGAGGAACATGAAGAGGCACCCATGAAATTTTATAAAAAGGAAATTACCTAGAAAGGTTGGAATTCAATTTTCTTCTTAGGGAAGCACAGGATGAGTGCTAGAAAGGTCTGCAAAGTGGAGGGAATGAAATTCCCTTGGAAGCTAAATTTTGTTTTGGAGTAGCTCAAGGAATTCCGAGGAAAATGGAAATGGGTGTTTCCCAAGTATTGGTTGAGAAACCACTTGGGGTACTTTCTAAAGAGTTGATAAACCACCTGAGTTCATAAGTAATCCTTGTCCTCTTTGGGATGAGTATGACTTCCTACTAAAACCATTGAAGAAATTCCCCTTAAATCATGGATTTGTCTCAAGGGTGATATTGCAAGTGATTCTAGTTGTAGTGAGTCTAAGGTTGGGTGGAAAATTGAAGTCTCGCCTTCATTTTGGCCATTTGTTTTTTTTTTTTTTTTTTTTTTTTTTTTTTTTTTTTTTTTTTTTTTTTAACAAGGTCGGTTACTGTTGTATTATAAAATCAAAGCCAAAGATCCGTTACATAGCTATCCGATGATTGGGCAGGGAGGATCAAAATCGGGTACGCAGACCCATTGTCCTCATTTCTGCCATTGTAACTGAAAATAAAAAGATATTGGCTATATTGCCTGACGAAACTACCACACAGCAAACAAAATTTACAGACCATAGGGAGTTTTGTGGGTAACCGAGACGTCGGGGATAGGTTCTTTTCGAGCTCCACTAACTTTCGTGGAGGCCTCAGCGTGAAAGCTTAGAGTGAGGGCTCTTATCTGCTCAATAGCTTCTTCCAAGTGACTGCATCTGCCCTTGAGGTTTTCAATCTCCACCTTCTACTTCTCGAGTTTCTTTCTCTTGGACCTGTTATCTGATTCATAGTCTTCTTTGAGTTCCTTGAGCTGGCTCCTGAGCCTGTTGATCATAAAAGTGTGTGTTTTGCACATGGTGCAGTCCTTACTGAAGAGCCTATCGATGTTAATGTTGGACTCCTGAGGGTTTTGCTGACCAGGCTGCTCAGCCATGATGAGAGAGGGACCCCGCGAGGCTGAACAGAGAGGGGAGTGAAGAAAGGGAGGAGCGATGAAGGAGGGGAGCTGGTGAGAATGGAATGGGGGATGCTGAGGAATGAAGGAGAGCCTCTGAGCTGAAGAGACTAAGATTCTGCAGAAAAAAGAACACAAAAGATTAGAGAAATTAAGAGTCTCTATGCAACCATCATTAACCAGAAGCGAGATACTGAGAGAAGAAGCACGCAGTAAAGAGGCACGAAAGGCCACGATCGTGAGGAAGCTGCACTTGGACGGAACCCTGTATAATGGTTTCGCCTTGAACTGAACAGTGAGGGAGCCTTCAATCGAGTAGCTATTAATAGAAACAGGAGGCCTTCCACGTTGCTTAGCCGAGCTCTGTGAAGATCTAATCTCGAAAGAGGGGAGATCCTTCATAGTGATGGCTCTGCTGTCCGAAGTTCTGCTGAGGTGATAGACGCGGATGTGCCCACTGACATTGGCTGCGCTGCTCTGAAGATGAGTGTTGCTGCGTCTTAACACGTTGGTCCTTGCCCAATCTTGAAAGATGTTTTTAATCATTATCTGTCTGTCTGGTCTCTTGGTACGAAGAGGGATAGAGTGAGTCGTTCTGTAGGAGGAGCAGATCCACTTATGAACATGCCTGAGGTGACTTAATTTTCTAGAAGGGAGAGCCTATTTAAGGAATGATTTCTTCATACACCTGGTCATTCTCTTTAACCAGTCCAGTTTTCCTTCCTGTGGCGTTGTTGGCCTGTTCGTCCGCGTTAGAGTTGTTTCCCCCAAGGATATGCTTAAAGGAGACTTCTCTAATGTTCCTTGTATTCTCCTTAATCCTGTCTCTAATTCTGTTGAGGGCAGTTTGCCTGAAGTCTTTCCCTGAAGACATGGATGCAATAATGATTGCCGAATCTCCCAGAATGAGGAGGTTTTGGATGCCTAATTTCCTGGCTATGTTGGTTCCCAGGAGGAGGCTATAGGCCTCAGCTTTATTGTTAGACATGATTCTGAGACCCCATTCATATTTAACCATAGTTTTTCCTTGAGGGTCTTTGATGATTCCACCAGCCCCAGCTTGGCCTGGGTTGTTTTTAGAAGCCTCATCAAAGTAAAGGGTTGGCCTTCTCTGCTTTAGAATCCAATTTTCAACTTCCTTCTTACTTCCTCTCAGCTTCCATTCCTGGTCTCCCTGGCCTGTAATTGGCTTCTTTTTTATTCTTGCTTCAATGTTGAATTTATTCACCCATTCTTGTACCTTTGCCTCTGTCTGCTCCAGGTCCATCTGAGTGTAGCCGTTGGCTTCTATGGTCTCTGATATGAGCGCTACTGTCTTGGCAATTGTTCTGGAAATGCAAGGCTTCTTGTTATTAAAGATGCACTTGTTTCTAGTGATCCAAATCTGCCAGCACAAGTTTGAGGGTATACTATTCCAGATTCTTGATGCTTGATTCTTTCTTTTGTTGGTTTGAGGGAAACATTTCCCCCAGCTTCTTTGGAGGTTGGCGATCTGGTTGGGAAGGTCCCCTATGGTTAGAGGGCAGGCTATAAGGTTCCAACACATTCTTGCAAAGGTGCATTCTATGAATAGGTGGCTGCAACTTTCTTCAGCATTCCTGCACAAACAACAAATTGAGGGGCCTTGGATGCCCTTCTTCCTGAGGTTTTCTGCAGTAAGGATTTTGCCATGAAGGAGGGTCCAGTTAAACATTTTAACCTTGGGCAAACTTTCTATTTTCCAAGCAGCTTTGTGGAGGGGCCAGTTGTTTATTGGAGGAGAATTCTGGAGGGTTTTGTATCCTTCTTTCACCGTATAACAACCCCCACTGGGATCCCAAATGAACTTGTCTTCAGAAATTCTATTGGTGGGGGCTGAGCCAATAAGGGAGGCTTTGAGGTCTGCCCAAATGTTCATGAGGTCGTTGGGGAGGGCGAGAGTTTTCCAGCCCTTCCAAATGTTCTGGTCCCACTGTGAGATGTCATAGAGGGTTCTTTGGTTTGCCTGATTCATCCATTGTTGTAGGGGCCTGAAATTGGGGAGAGCTCCTCTTGCCTCCGTGCCCATAATTCTGTCATTCCAAATACTAGTTCCCCTCCCATTGCCCAGGGCCCTTGAGATATGAGGTTTAAATTGGGGGAGGGACTTTTTAATAAGCTTCCAAACAGGGGTGCAATGTCTATCTATAATAGTTTCCAAGAGGATATTGTTATTGACCCCGTTCAGGTACTTTTTCTTAATGACATCTGTCCACCAAGATCCTTTATCACTAATGATCCTCCAAATTAGTTTGAAGCCCATAGCTATGTTTGCAAGCCTTGGGACTCTGATTCCAAGCCCACCTTTTTCTATTGGCATAATGACCTTGCTCCATTTAACAAGACTGAATTTTTTCGTGTCCTGCTTTCCTCCTTACCACAAGAAGCTGCGGATTATCAGCTCCATGTGCTTGTGAATGCTTGCTGGTGCTAGAGTGATGGCAAATTGATAAATTGGGAGGGCTGAGAGAACAGCCTTAATGAGAGTCATTCTGCCTGCTAGATTGAGCTAATACATACCCCAACTCTGAAGTTTACCTCTCAGCTTTTCAATTAACTTGACCCATATCTCTGATTTGACAGTTTCCTTGGCTAGGGGCAGCCCCAAATACTTGAAGTAGGACCAATTCCCTTGGGCAGGGATCTCCATGATTAGAGAGATTCTCTGAGTTATGTGTCTTGGGACATTCCAAGTGTAAATCATGCATTTGTTGTTGCTTAGTTTGCCTCCAGAGGCTTGGAGGAAGAGATCCAACGTTTCCTTAAACCTTCTTGCCATCAGACTAGAGGCGCCCCCTATTAAGAGGGTGTCATCCGCAAAAAGGGAGTGATTGATCCCTTTGGCTCCTCTAACAATGTCTATCCCTGTTATTTCCTTTAACCTTCTCTTATTCTCAAGGTGCAGGCTTAAAGTCTCAGCCATGATAATAAAGAGGAAAGGGGAGAGTGGGCATCCTTGCCTCAAGCCTCTGGAACTCTTGAAGGCGGAGCAGGGCCTTCCATTGATGAGGGGGGTTGTCCAAATGGCGGAGATGCATTCTATAACCCTGCTGGTGAAGTGCTCAGAGATACCAAACTTTTTCATGACAGCCTTCAGGAAAGAGTGGTTGACCCGGTCAAAGGCGTTCGCCATGTCGAGCTTGATGATCATGCCCTTTTCATTTCTTGAGATACTGCTGTGGATAGCCTCCTGGATGAGAATAACGTTATCCGTTATATGTCTTCTAGGGACGAAGCCTCCTTGGTTCTCCGAGATGATGGAGGGGAGAATGGTTTTGAGCCTATTTGCTAAGATCTTAGTGATGATTTTGTAGGAAACGTTGCACAAAGATATAGGGCGGAATCTGTCAAAAGATTGAGGATTTGGGTCTTTAGGGATGAGGGCCAGATGAGAGGATTTAATGCTGCTGCCCATTTTACATTTGGAGAAGAAATTTTTTGCCATTCTGATATAATCCTTCTTGATGATTTCCCAGTGAGTTTTGTAGAAGGCCACTGTGAAGCCATCAGGGCCAAGGGCTTTGTCTGGAGGCATGCTGAGAATTGACCACTCTATCTCCTCTGTTGTAATTTCCTTGTCCAAATCTGCACTCTGAGTTTTTGAAATCTGGTTTCCCACAATGCTGAGGAACTTCGGGTTTTCTAGATAGTTAGGATCTGCAATGAGGAGGGATTGAAAATGCCTGGAAGCTGCGTCCTTGATCTCCTCTTGATCAAATATGACCCTTCCCTCCACTATAATCCTATCAATGTTATTCCCAGCTCGCCTTAGCTTGAGATTATTATGAAAAAAAGAGGTGTTCTTATCTCCCGAGTTGAGCCATAGGCATCTCGACTTCTGCCTTTGCTCCTCCTCCTCCCTTCGATTCTGTTTATACAATTCTTTGAGCAGATCATTCTCCTTCCTTTGGTCTTCTTCTGTGTCTTGGGTGCACTCTTTTTCATGGTTCAACTGAGCGAGCTTCTTCTGAATATCAGTTTTCTTTCTGTCTTGGTCTGCTGCGAATTGCTTTGCCCAATGCTTGATGGCTGTTCTGAGGCGTTTGATTTTTGTCTCCCAAATGAAGTGAGGGGAGCCTGTAATGTCCATTGCCCACTGTTCTTTAATCAGCTCTCTGAAGCCTTCGCTGTTGTCCCATTCTTTGTTGTACTTGAAGGGTATCAGCCCCGGGTAATTCCCTTTGTCCAAGCGCAGCGCTACTGGTTTATGGTCTGAAAAGTAGCCTTGGATGATTGAGCTTTGTATCCTTTGGAAGTTTGCCAGTATTTTATCTTGAGCTAAGATGCGGTCCAGCCTTTCTTTGATATTGTTTTTCCCTGTCCTTTTATTTGACCAGGTGTATCTACCATTTTGGGGAGGGGTGTCAACTAGATTATGGGTTTGGATAATATCCTCCAGAGCATCTCTCAAAGGATCTGCGAAGAAGTTCCCCCCCAACTTCTCCTCTGCGTTCCTGATTAAGTTCAGATCTCCTCCCAGGAAGATGTTCTTTCCTTGAGCAGTCCTGAGATCAGAGGAGATTGACTCCCAGCAAGAGGCTTTCTCTCTGAAATGAGGAGGAGCGTAGACATTGTAGATTGAGTATTCTTCAGTCTTGGTTGTGTTTTGGATATCTAATCTGATCCACCATCTGTTCTGCCTGTAGTCCTTGAGTTGCCATTTCTTCTTGTTCCAAATTGTCCCTATTCCGCCTGAAGCTCCTACTGCGCTAATTGCTAATCCTTCATAGTTTCTATTTCTTTTCATGCTGTCTTTAAATTCTTGCTCAGTGATTTTGGTCTCCTGGAGTAGGAGGAAGTCCGGTTGTTCTGATTTCAAAAGATCTTGGACTGCATTTGCTTTGAGGGAGGAGCCCATCCCCCTACAATTCCAAGAGACCAGATTCATCATTTACCTGGCTTGGAGTGGGCCCCTGATTTCTCCTTCATCTTCTCTCCGCTCCCTTTTGTCCTATCTAAGTATGAATCCATTGGTTGTTGGGTCCCCGTTGCCATTTCTTTTGTAGCTGTCTCATCCCTTATCTCTTTGTTTGACTTCCTTCCTGCTTTCCTAGGGGGGTCTGTGGAGGTGATATTCTCTTTTGACTTGTTCCTGGTCAGTATTCTTCCTACTAGCGGGGGGGGGGAGCTAAGGGGAGGGGAGGATGGGGTT
>APFE030660080.1:75002-141966 GCA_000404065.3 Pinus taeda | reverse complement strand
GGAGGGGGGAGGGGAGGGAGGGTCTTCAGCTGATAGAGATTCAAAAGGGTTGGAGGAGGAAGGGAAGGAAGGATCGATTCCCGAGGGATGGGGGGGAGAAATGGGAGGATCAGAGGAGGGTTTAGGGGCTGCTTCTGGAGGGGGGTTTGATTTTTTCCTTTTAACTGTTTCCCAGACTTCTTCTGGATTCTCTGCATTGTTATTTATTTCTATTGATTTAGATTTGCTACACCTATTAGCGAAATGCCCGTATTCATGACATACCTTACACTTAAATGGCAGCTGCTCGTAGTCCACTTGCTGAATATGCGTCCACTGATCAACTTTGAGTTTGATAGCCTCTGGCAACCCTTTTCCCAGATCGACTTCTACGCAGATCCGTGCACATGCATGCATGTTCTCCTTGGGCTCTGATCTGTCAATGTATTTCCCCACAGCATTCCCGATTGCTTTTACTGACTCGTCCCCCCAGCAGTGTAGAGGCAGGTGGGGAAGGTGAACCCAGACCGGGACAGCGTTGGGGACATCCATCTCAGGATCGAAGTCAGGGGTCCATCTATTGAGGTAGAGACCTCTGGTGTCCATAAAATATGGCCCGTTCCAGAAGATCAGGTTGCGGTCCTCCACTGATTCGAAGAGAAAGGTGAAGAAACCACTTCCGCAAAACCTTATTGCTATCTTTCCTTGGACCATCTGATTCCAATTTCTTTCCACCCAGCGAAGGACAGTGCGGGGAGAAGGCCAAAGGCCTGTGAACTGGCCAACCAGGCCTCTTTCAGCTAGCGCTACTGCCGCTCTTCTCGGAAGGGCTGGAGGAAGTGAGACTTCAGGGATTTCATCAAGTTTTTTGATAAATTTTGATGCAGAGGGGCGGAATTTCTCCGAGGCGTTCTCAGGGATGAGCGAAGCAAAGGACTTTTCAAGATCCTCATGATCCTGGAAGGAGGAGTCCATGGCAAGAAGGGGCTGAAACGCAGAGGGCGCTCCAGAGAGAGCTCAGAAGGGGCAGGAGGCCCTGAAGGAAAAGCCGACAGAGGGGAGGCTGCCCAGCAGCAGAGCTACCAAGCGCGAGATCGCGAGGGGCTGCCCAGCAGCAGAGCTGCCAGGATCTTGCGCACAGAGGGTTCAGAAGCAGCTCACGGGGAGCCAGAGCGCCAAGCAAAAGCCCATACTCTTAAACATCAAGAATCTCTTTGGCCATTTGTTTTATTATAAATGAATAAATTTAGCTAATAATTGTGAATTAAATATTTCCCTTGTGTAATTCAAAGTGTATCTCTAAGAAATTTTATATGGTTGTATGATGTTGGTGCATGACTGAAATGCATGAATTTTATGTATTTTTTCTTATACAAATTTTCATGCATTTGTAAGTTAAATGCCTAAAGTATCTTTATAATCCATGTGGATATCTTGTCAGTGTTTGATGTGCTGATAATTGCTTAAACTAGCAACAAGGGATGCCATTTTTCCTGTGTGGAAATGAGAGGTTGATTCTCGGAAATGTTTGTGATTTAATATGGAATGTGACTACCTGCATGCTTTATGAGTACTGGCTTCCTGTAAGATTTCAGGTTAATTGAATTAATTTCGGCATGCATTCATGAGATTGTTTCTGTTTATTATTAATCTATGAGGCCTACAGATTTTTGAAGTATTATGAGCTTGAAATTACTGTGATGGGCTTAAGTATGGTTGAAGGGATACATTTATCTCAAGTTTATTTTATGTCATTGACATATTTATTCTTTAGGTCTTGTTATCAACTACATATCTCGGGAAGGAGTTGTTGTTGTGATCAACACCCTCCAAGAAATTTTTGACACTTGAACTTTGGAGACTACTAAGGATCTTAGGAACTATCGCTCTATGGTCACTCCATTATCGTTTTATGTTTTTCAAAACATTCAAGTCTTCTTCCTATTTTCAAACTCTCAAGCCACTTGAACTCACATGCATAGTTTCAATGATTTCATGGGAACACTTCATTTATGAAAGCTTGAATAGGCATAACACCTTCCATTAAAATATTTTGTGTGATGTTCAACTCATTTTGACAATCAATGCGTGCTTTTATTGACATTCCCCCTCACTTTATTGCATTTGGACTGCTATTTTGGTGAGCTTTCTCAAAAGTCATCTTTTGCACATTTTCGCTTTCACAAGTGTCATTTTCTTATTCCCAACTATCATTTTGACTTTCTTTTACTTGGTAAGTGGTTTTTTAATTTTATCTTTTCTCTAGCATGTGTCACATTTAAGGTTGTTCACATTTTTCAAGTGTCATCTTATGTTCCTCATGTCGTAGGTGTCACTTTTGTGATTTCCACTCCTGCATGTGTCATACCTTTGCATATCACCAAAGTAATTCTAGCACACTCTTCTACATTAGATGGTCTTACATATCATTATAATATGTGCTAGACATATCCCTACAACTTAGTGCACCATTTTGTCACAATTGTCGTAACTTGTGCTCTAAGTGTCATAATGTGACATTTCAATCGTCGCACTTATACATAAGTGTCGTTGTGTTGTCATTTCAAGGTGTGATTGTCATTCATGAGTATTGTGTATTATTTTTGCTTGTATTTATTGTTTTATGTGTTTGATCCAATATTGAGTCATGTGTGGATACATTTTCCTCTTTTACTATGTCGATCCCACATTTAGCCATTTCGAAGCCCTTCTTGGTCCTTTAGCCTAGTGCATGTTGTGAAGCATTTAGTGCTACTATAGAGTAAAAATAGAAACCTATACATAGGCCTCAATGATGCAATCCTACTCCTAGTCATCACAGTTGTCGTAACTTGTGCTCTAAGTGTCATAATGTGACATTTCAATCGTCACACTTATACATTAGTGTCGTTGTGTTGTCGTTTCAAGGTGTGATTGTCACTCATGAGTCTTGTGTATTATTTTTGCTTTTATTAATTGTTTTATGTGTTTGATCAAAGATTGAGTCATGTGTGGATGCATTTTCCTATTTTACTCTGTCGATCCCACACTTAGCCATTTCAAAGCCCTTCTTGGTCCTTTAGCCTAGTGAAATTTGTGAAGCCTTTAGTGCTACTAAAGAGTAAAAATGGAAACCTATACATAGGCCTCAATTATGCAATCTTACTCACAAATACTGGTGCAATAAGTCCCTCTCAAAATTACCCTAAATTGTTGCACTTTATGATCCTCCCAAGGGCAGTAACTTGGCCCTTATTGCTCATACTGACTCACTTCACTAAGTTTTGGTAACCTCTACCTTACATGGCACGCATAGAATTCATATCTAACAACATGGACCTATTTCACCCTTTTGCAGAGGCAAAAAATGTAAAGCAAATATCCTCCTATCCTCCAAGTATGGGGAAAACCCTTCTAAAGAAATTTGCTTCATCCCTATGGCCTCCATCAATGAAAATCACACTCCAAATGGTCAAGAACCCATTGTTGGCTCAAAATGAACTAGCCTAGGATGAAAAGTGTATTAAAAAGTAATGGTGACCCCTTGTTGAAGAAAAAATAACTTTCTCTCAAGCCTCCTCTTCCTTTAAGTGCGTAGCACACTGTTGAAGGTTGAAGCTTCACCCTTCCCACTTCCCCAATGTGCTCTGTACCCAAGATTGTATTAACCTCTTCCTCTAGAGCTAATGCTATAGTAGGTAAGGCTAAAGGAATCCTCCTCCCTTCCATTAACCAATCAAATTATCCTATCCTTGAATTATTCTTTCCCTTTGAGCACATAGTGTAGTCCTCAAGGCTCAACCTTTCACCTTCCCTCATTCCCAATGCACTCATACACCCTAAGAATTACTTTGACCCTTCATTTGAGTGCATGGCTTTGAAGGAATGCTAAATTAATCCTCCTATCTTCCTTTGACTAGCCAAACTAAGCTCTCATAGAAGTCTTCTTTCCTTTTAAGCGCATAACATAGTCTTGAAGGCTTAATCTTTCATCTTCCATGCTTCCCAATGTGCTCATGTGCCCTAAGCCTTCCTTTGTCCCTTCCTTTGAGTGCATGGCATAGTAGGGAAGGCTGAAGGATGCCTGCCCTCACCCTTGACTAGTCAAACTATGCTTTTAGGTTTTTCTCTCTTTTCCTTGGAGCACATGGCGCAACCTTGAAGCGTGAAGCTTTCCATCTTGTCCCAAGCTTCCCTCACTGTGCTAGACCAAGGAGATCTCTTCCTCATAGTGCGTGGTGCAGTAAAAATGAATAGTGGATCCCTCCTAAGCCACTAATGATTTTTATTGCAGCCTCTTAATCAAACCTGCTTCTTTTAACCCTCTCATAGGCCTATCATGAGCTAGGTAGTGATAGAATAAATGTTTTCAAGGCTGATATTTTCTTACCATGAATGATATTCATTAGTAAGATTACATTCCAAGCATGACAAGATGATTCTCAAGAGAAAATATTAAGGATAAAGCATGAAGAAACACTTGCAGAGAAGAAGCACTAAGAGAGCTATTATGAGGACATGAATCAGATCATGGACCGAAACAGAAATAAGACATTGTATGACGACTCGGTTGATTTCGATATGATCAAATGCCCTTTGGAGGGTGAAGATTAACAAAAAAGTGGATATTGCATGAATATGAAGCATGGATTAGATCCACCATCAAGAATGCAAGATGAAGCAGCAAGCAAGACAACTTAGTATTGCCACCTCATCATGAAGTCCATGTCACTAATGTCAAGTTGTAACTCATACAAGTGTAATCATAATGGTAAAAGTGTGTCCATGTGTAATGCCACATAATAATGTGGAATATAATCCTGTATATTCAAAGAAAAGGACAAAATACAATGTGTGGAAGTCCAAGATTCATATGTGGAATATGAAAAGTGATTTATTCATATATGGACAAAATGTCTTTAGGAGAAGTCCAAAGGTCATTTATAAGTCCAAGAGTTGTTCAGGAGTCCAAAGGACACATTAGAAGTCCAAGAGTTTTTTAGGAGTCCAAAGGACACATTAGAAGTCCAAGAGTTTAGAGTGTAATTCAATATTCATGAGGATATGAAAGTCTGTCACCCTTGTTATAAAAGAAACCTAATAACTCAAACAAAGGGATTTTGGAGGCTTAAGATTTGGAGAGCTAGCCTTGGCTTCTCTACTTGGAATAGAAGAGAAAAATTATCTTTGGAGAAGCAAGAAGTGACTTATGTTCCATTATTGGAACTAATGTCTCATCATTGTAATTGTGTACTTGTATCTTTCACCTTATAATTGAATTCAACGAGTCAACACATATTAATGCATGTATTGCAAATGTTTTAGGATTATTCTTGGGATGTTTATAGTATATGTTGTCTCATATGTACTAGAGAAATTTAATTATTTTGGTAGCTTTGGTACTTATATTGTTGATCGTGTGTTGTATTTTCTTTACAATAATTTTGTGAAATATTTCACTAATGAATCTTTTTATGCTCGAGTGTATCTCTCTTAGGCTAGTACTATTACTTCCTTCTAGAGTCTCACTCTTTGTCTCCCTCTCATGAAGGTCTCCTTTTACACATTGTAATCATTGTTTCATGATGTCAACTTACTTTCTTATTCAAGGTTTATGTATATAATAACTTATGTTATATGTTGAAAGGAAGACGAACCTTTGTGTTATGGTGGTCGTGTCGATACTTTGGATGGGGCTCCTACTCCAAACGGTGTGAGGTCTAATTGTGACTTCACACTGGGGAGGCCCCCTATATGTTGGCGGTATCCAACATCGTCAATAGAAGGATAGTGTTGTTTGTGTGTGCATATATACATATAAATTGAATGGGATAAGTTGATTTCTATCAAAAGTTGAGGAAGAATAATGTTGTGTGTGCGTGTGTGTGTACATTGGATAGGATAAGTAGAGTGTTGTCAAAATCTCAGGAAGGATAATGTCAATGTGTGTTTGAAATATAAGCTCAAGACGGATAGCTCCAAAGATCTTCATAACAATGTGTATACATATATTATCAAGTAGGGATTGAGCCTTAAAGTCTTAAGGGGTTTTTCCCTTGAGTTGCAATCGACCACATGTGATAAAGCATCATGACCAAGTGTTAAGGACAGAGGGATCCCAAATTATACACATAAACATGTGTTGTAGTTGCTGGAAGTCCAGGTCCTAGAGAAGAAAAGGGGTTTGAGCTTATGTGCCCATGCAAATTGGCTCTATGTCCAAGTGCTAAGTATGTCTCAGCAATGGATAGGGAGCTATTTGTCAAGTAATGTGAATATATCATCATGGAGGAATTACCCTAGTGATTTTGGGTGAAAAATTCAATCCCATCAAAATTAAAATGTCCGGACGATGTGGCATAGTGGGGTTGCTTTCTTGGATTTCAACAAAGCCTAGCGAAGGACCCTAATTTTATTTATAACATGAAAATAAGTTTTAGCATGTAGCTAAGGACCAAGTGGGATCCACCGCCATCTTGCATATGATGTGGCCTCAACGCAACATGGAAAATTGGGAGGTAGGACACATGTCACATGAAATTGGGGTCTTTAAGGGGTTAAGTGGCCTATAAATGGGTTACACATGTAATTCCCAGAGTGGATCCACTTAGAGGGCATGGCATCACCCTTACACCTTGATGATGGTGATTTCTCCTCGAGTTGCATGCAATCCTGTTGGGATTTATTCCCAGGGTGAGGTGGCAATGGTGGAGCCCACATGTACAGGTGTAAGGGGGGTTGACCCATGGGATTAGTTGAAGGAAAGTTGAAGTGGTGAGGTGTCAGGGTCACTTCCATGTAACCCCAATGACTTTGTATGCATTGCATAGTGGTAATGGCTAGGAGGATGTTGCAATGTTGGAGCCCGAGCGCACACATGCATAGAAAATGGGCATCGGTACACGTGGAGGAGAGTCCACAATGGATCTACATAACCTCAGTGCCTCTTCCTAGTAGTTTTGACAGTGGATTATAAAGTAACTTGCCAAGATTTTATTCCTAGGGTGATTTGGCCTTGAAGTTGTTGAGAGAATTGTTCCCCTAGGGCTTTTGGTTGGAAACCCTAGCAGACTGAAAGTTTTCTAAATAGAGAAACACACATTCACACAGCCATTATGCTATTATAAGCAAAATCTATAGTAAGAGGGGCGTACCTCAGGTCCTACGTTCGAGAAGTTCCTTTAGGGTCCAAACCCTTCTTCAAGTCCCTTTCGTTCCTTTGTCCTGCAAAACAACCAATTCCAAAGAATATAGCAGTAAATGGACAAAGACTTATAAAGAAATCATCTTCATGTTATAAAGGAAGGTAGTTAGTTATGAACTTTAAACAACCATTCACATATGAATTCCAACATGAATATCATAAACATAAAGAAGATGCATATCAGGAACCAAGATGTGTTTCTTTATTATAGACAAATAGAATGTACAAAAGGAATAATATCACCTGAGTAACCTTTTGCAAGCTCCAAGCAAAGCTTCCTTCCGGATCCGTCCAGCCTCAAGCCTTTAGCATATATCCTTCTGTGACTCACTCCATGATGCCATAACAAGTAGATGAACATCAACACACAAGGAAACAAGGGTTTCTTGTACAAATGGGGGAAGTGCAGAAGGCACAAGGGTCTTCAGCCCTGGTCAAGGGAAAAATCTCAGTATAATAACCTTTCTCTCTCTTCTCTCCTCCTTTAGGCCTTCCCTTTGAGGTCTTTTTATACCTCTCCCAAAGTAATTTTTTAGTTGGGAGTTGGTTGGAACAGTTGAGCCATGGGCACTAATAGGTGATCAACAGGTAAAACCCATGATCTCCGCCCGAAATTAAGGATTTTTATATTTTTTTAAGTGTTTTAATACATATATGCGGGTTGGGTATATGCCTACCTGCGTATATACGCGTTTAACTCAGGGCAATGTTGCGTATAAGGAATAAAACACTATTTTTTAAATTTTGGACCAGGTCTGGAAGGAGGGGTTGCCCTAGGCCATGAGTGCAATATCACAAACCATAATAATGAGATTTGGAGCTATAACAGAAGTGTCCCACGTCTACATAACCTGCATATGTTCATTAGTTTAGAAGGGTCTTATGAACCGTGGAAAGGTGTAACGTGATGGTATGAGTGGGTCAACAGATGAGGTAATGATTCCATGTGGATATGATGAGGAAATGATTAGGGAAACCACTTGGGTGCCATGTGGGGACCACATAGGCACCACATGGGCATCATGTCATAGTTCATATGATGTGGTACTTGTTGACCATTAAAAAAGGTATGTGATTGCCACTTATTTCGTTATCTTTTCCTTTAATTCATAACTTCTTTACATTATGAAACAGGAATATGATGAAGGATTATGATAAAATTTAAGAGATTTGTGAGTAATGTGGAATAAATAATTATTACCTTTTTCTATGCAAAAAATGAAGAAAATGGAGGATCACCATTTCAAAGGAAAAGACAAGGCGAAACCAACGGCTGTCCCTTTGACAGGGAACCACATCCAGACGAGGCAATCCAGATTGGAGCACATAAGCTAGGAAAAGGAAGAATAAATACCAAATCAGCGCAAGAGGACGAAGAGATAACTGAAGGATAACAATATGGTGAATCCCTCAGGATCCTTTGATCCTGAGGGATCACTACCTCAAGAATATCTATATCTTTGATATCTTCGCCTGGCCGCTATAAAAAGGGACAACATTGCTAGCTCAAGGGGGAGACTATTTGTTGTTTTATAGAATCTACTGGTGTAAACTAAATTTTGATCATCGACTCTCTTTAAAAGAGTGATTATTGTAACTCTGTTTTCATGATTAATATATAAACTTTGTTGTTGTTTCGTCTTTGATTCTAGAGTAACCGTAGCAGTGCGTCCCTGGAGGCCAAGGGCCCGACCCTAGTAGATCACTTGCTTTCTGTACCATTATTTTCCAATTCCAAGTCGTATGTGGTTTGATTTCTTTTACTTGCTTCTTTCAATAATCTGTTGTTCCTTATCATTTCGTGTACTGGCTATGTTATATTTAATTTATATTTGAATAGTAAGGTTATCTTATGCAACTGAAATGTTATGTTGTTCATTCTAGATTCATATCGCATTGTTGCTCCCTTACAAATTCGCATTACTGTGTAACATTGTTGTTCCTCTAGAAATTAACATTACTATTTTTTTACAGTGTAATAGTGTTGTGCATTTACAGATCAATATTACTGTCTATTTGGCTACAGTTTACCTCTAAGTGTGATTGTTGTTCATTTGGATTGTCGTTCCATTGCCACTGCAATTTTTGTTTCTTTATCACAGTGGTTAATATTTATTATGCTAAAGGCTCAGACTACTGATTCCATCATTAAAACTTCACTGTGTGTTAACATTTGATTTAGTGCGTTGTGTGTTTACATTCGATCGAGTTGCTATTCAATATTTCGTAGACTTACTTTAGTTTGTTGTTCCATTCTTGGTTTGTTGTTCAAATCATTCCTAAGTTAAAGATTGTTGCTTAATTCCTTTAGATTATGGTTGCTGCTTAATTCATTTCTGTAAGTTAAATCTTGATTTTTCAGACAGATTAGTTGTTGTTCCCTTTCATGTTGATTGAATTATCATTCCAAGTAATTGCTTTGGTGTGAACCGAATGATCTGCAACTGTAATGAACATTGACTATTGCTGTCTAGTTCCCAGATTGAATATCTTCTCTTTAATTTCTTTTCATTTGCATCAGTTTACAAAGGGAAGAGTTATCATTACTGCACCCTTGACTGATGAGTGTTGTAGTTTCTTAAATGAATGATTTAGTTACAAAGAATTTCTATTTCTTGCCATTACATTTAGAGTTTGTTTCCAGCATTTATTTAATTTTGTAAAAGCACTATACTACTAGCATTACTCTTGACAAGTGACTGCCTCAGACTAAGTACACTCTTTGAGATAACAAATCGTACCTGGATTGATAATTAATGTAGCGTAAATAGAGGTGAAAAAGACCCTTTTCACTGCTCAACATTTTGGCGTCGTTGTCAGGGAAGAGTGTAGCCATTTGTCTCTCTTGAAAGTAGTGTAAGTACATGCTAGGAGAGAATTGGGTTTTAAAAGTGGAAGGTAAGAACCTTCTTAGGGAGCATGTAACAGCCCTACTCCCCTGCCCACTTTCCTGTAGATTTGCTATTGTTTTGGGTAGAACTCAACATTTGATTTGTGTGCATGACTAAGTAGAAAAAGCCTGAAAAGAATCTTAAACCACTACCCAAGCTGGATAAAGCTAAGGGGCCAGTGACCCTTGGCTGATCGACCTTTATAGACAAAATCCTTAAAAAAGTAGAACCTCAGCCTTTAGTAGGACCTAGAAA
Source organism: Pinus taeda (assembly GCA_000404065.3). Classification (NCBI taxonomy): domain Eukaryota; kingdom Viridiplantae; phylum Streptophyta; class Pinopsida; order Pinales; family Pinaceae; genus Pinus; species Pinus taeda. The sequence goes on along the minus strand of APFE030660080.1, from coordinate 131,658 downwards.
AGTTTCTTCTAGACAACCTACTAGTTCCCTTCAAGCCACATGATCACCATCTATAGCCTTTGCTAAGGTGTAGAGCCAAATTGAGGAGAAAGATTTTCAAGAAATTGAGAATTTTAGTCCAAAATCATTGCAAGAAGGGAACCTTAGTAATATCTGTGAAGGTAAAGGAGAAACAGGGGAAACTAAAGAACCAATATCTCCTCTTGGAATAATTCAGCCATTAAGCAGCCCAGATAAGGGAAGTGCTACAAAAATAACTTAGAACAAAGAACCTCAAGAGCTAAAATTCCCCCAGACATCAGGAGCTCTCGTCATCCCAAACAAAGGAAGTGTTGTTAAGGCCATTCCTGCTCCGTCTAACCAACCTAGGAATACCCTCCTAGAAATCCCGAAAGGTTATTGGCGCATTTGACCAAATGGCCCAGAATCAACAAACCCCCCAAACCTCCACACTACAATATCCCATTGTAGATACTGCAGTCAATGCACCTATGAAGACAATTCCTCTCCAGCATATCCTTACATTTCATGGCCTAACATCAGAAAACCCAAATGCATTTTTGTTTGAATTCTATGTCCTATGCAGGGGATATGACTATACCACCAATCCCCAAACACTGAAACTATTTCCCTCTACATTAAAAGGAGTTGCTTTACGATGGTTTATGGGGTTGGGTGGAGGTGTTATAAATGACTAGGATTAGATGAAAGGTGCTTTCTTGAAGAAATATCAAGATTATTGTAGGTCCAAAGAATTAAAGGATGAAATATTTCAGATGTTAGCTAGACCTAATGAAACATTAGAGGAATATGTTGAATGTTTTTAGTATAATCTTCAAATATCTCCTTATGCATCATTACCCTTGCCTGACAATGTATTAAAAACAACATTAATTAAAGGTATGAAGGAACAATGGATTGAAACAATAATATTATGGGAAAAGGAGACATATATGAAGAAGATTTTTCCAACATCATTGATTTATGTATCAAGAGCTCATGAGGTAGCACAAGGCTAAAACCAACAGAACATGATAGGTTTACAAGGGACAACAAGATCTTTGGAGAAGGAGTAACTCGCGCAAAAATTGGAAATTTACTAGAAAATTTCAAAACCAATATATTGGGGATACTGACAATGTAGCTCGATATTATGCAAGAGAAACAGAAACAAGCAGAAGCAAAGAAACATCTGGAAATATTATGTCCCAGATGCAGAAAGAAATACACCACAAAGAGTGCCCATTAGATACAATTGAAGTTTTCACCATTTGTACAAAAGACCACTCTATGGAGAGCTGCCCCTCACTTCCTGGTTTGAAAGTAGTATACAAAGAAGCGGAAGAAGAACCTAAACCGGTGTACCTACTTAATCAGCGCTGTCAATGGTAGCCACGACAATCAAGTATGTTCTATGATTCATCTTCTTCTTTCCAACCTCCGTAATATCATGCTCAACAGTATAATACAATGTGGCAAAATCAACCTCCCTTCTCAAATTGGTCACAACAACCATTTCCTTCATCATCACCATGGCTGAATCAAGTAAGCCAATCTAATTGGCCAAATTTCCCCTACGCTCCACCATATTGGAAAAACAATTCATATCCAACACAATGGTCCCCTCCCACCTCACAAAGTCAAGCCTGGCAGACAAAATGGCAGAGACCGATGAATCAGCCAGTAGGGACCATCCCACTCCCTCAACCTACACTGCCAGCAGCACAACAAAACCCTCAGTCCAACGTAAGACCGCAACTCCCAGCCCAACCAAACCTGAACCCAAATAATAGACAAGTGCAATCTGATCAAATAATTAAGACACTAGAACTAGAAATCGATCTAAGGGAGTGCAATGACCTTCAATTAAGGTCTGGGTGCATTATAGAAACCGAAGAAGATAAAGATGTTCAAGTTGAAAATCAGTTACCCACAAAACAACCATTACAAGAAGAAGATGTGGTCAGAAAACAAACTCATGACCAAGCAACCACATCTTCTCCCCCATTCCCAGAATGATTAATCATACTGAGCCCTATAGAACATCCTGATTTTGATATTCTCGGAAAACTAAAGAATTTGTACATAAAAATCCCACTCCTCCAAGCTATCCAAGGTATCCCGATATATGCAAAGACCATCAAAGAGCTATGTATAAAAAAACCAAGGAGGAGAATAAAAAATAACCCACAAGTCCAAGTAGTTGACACATTACCTGACCTATTATCAGGAAGAGAAGCACCCGTCAAATATGAAGACCCAGGAAATCCAATAGTGACAGTACAAATCAATGGACAAACCTTTTCAAATGCCTTAGTTTATTTAGGGGCTGAAATTAATATTTTAACAACTACCACTTGTCAAAAACTAGGCATTACATCAGTAGAACCAACTTCCACTTTATTCGAACTAGTTGACCGATCAGTGGTTAGGCCAGAAGGCACACTACATGATGTCATGGTATCCATTGATTCCTAGGAATATCCTGCTGAATTTCTAATAATAAACCTCAAAAATCGACTTGATGGACATCCATTAATTTTAGGCATCCATTAATTTTAGGCAAACCTTGGCTTGCAACTGTTGATGCTTACATTGGTTGTCGACAAGGCAATATGACCATGACTAGAGAGAGTAACATCAAGAATCTAGCCCTATACCCTCCAGCCCAGCCAAGTGTAACAATAATAAAAACTAACAAACATCCTGTATCATACCTTACCGAAAACATTAGATCCCCATTAGCTATAGATGATTCCCTCGATTTCAAAGATCAAACAAAGGATGATGTTATTAAGAACTTTAATAACCAATCTAAATCTAGATCCCATGTACAATGTCACATGATAGAAGCAACATTTGATAATGAACTAGAAGAAGATCCTCTCAAAGGCACTCATGATCAAGCAATACCTACTACCTCTATTTAAAATAGCAAAACTATAGAGATTGGGCCATGAAAAACATTAAACATCAATAATAACCTGACTCCTGAATAAGAAGAGAAGTTGATCCAACTATTGAGAAAAAACAAGGAAGCTTTTGCATGGGATTATCTGGACATGAAGGGAATTGCCCCCCAGCTATGTACACACCACATTTATACAAAAAAGGATGCAAGACCTGTTCTCCAAACCCAAAAAAGACTTAACCCTCACCTAAAAGACATTGTGAAAGCTGAATTACAAAAACTTTTGTATGTAAACTTTATTTATCCAATCTCTAATAGCAAATGGGTCTCTCCGCTAGTAGTGGTACCAAATAAGAATGGAAAGTGGAGGATTTGTGTAGATTATAGAGAATTAAACAAAGAAACCCAAAAAGACCACTTTCCATTCCATTCATTGATCAGGTATTAGATACATTGGCAGGAAAGAAAATCTTTTCTTTCTTGGATGGCTTCAGTGGGTACAATCAAATTCAGATTACCCCTGAAGACCAAGACAAAACTACTTTTACCTGTCCTTGGGGAACGTTTGCCTATAGATTCTTACCTTTTGGCTTATGCAATGCCCCTGCCACATTTCAAAGGGCCATCCTCGGCATCTTTTTAGATTTAATAAATGAAGGGCTCAAAGGATACATGGATGATTTCACACCATATGAGGATGACTTTGACCCAGCACTAGACACATTGGAAAAGGTGTTGCAACGATGTATTGCTAACAGACTCTACTTGAGCCATGAAAAGTGTTATATGATGATGATTGAATGACTCATCCTAGGTCATTATATCTCAGCAGCTAGAATACAGGTAGATCCATCCAAAATTCAAATAATTTTGTTAATACCTATCCCTACCACACAGACAGAGGTATGCAGTTTTCTTGGATTTTCTGGTTATTATAGGAGATTTATAGAACATTTTCTCAAATAGTTGCACCTCAATATGAACTAACAGGGAATGTTGATTTTGTTTGGATAGATAAATGTGACCGTGCTTTTAAGGATCTAAAAAAGCTTGTGTCAGCAGCCCTAGTGCTCAGAGGTCCAAATTGGGACCTGCCATTTCAAATTTCATCAGATGCTTCAGACACAACTATTGGAGCAGTCCTTGGGCAGGAAGAAGACAAAAAAACATATGCAATCTATTATATTAGCAAAAATTTGTGTCCTGCTAAGCTAAACTATACTATTACTGAAAAAGAATTTTTAGCTGTAATATATGTTGTAGATAAATTTAGGCATTATATCATTGGATATCATGTTATTTTATATACAGATCACTCTGCCATAAAATATTTAGCAAATAAACCAATTAAAAACGGTAGAGTAACAAGACGTTTGATTTTATTGTAGGAATTTGACATCACAATAAAATATCAACCTGGGAAAGAGAAACTTGTAGCTGACTTTCTCTCACAAATGCTGAAGCCAATGGACGCAACAGCAATTGAAGATGAATTTCCAGATGAACATCTATTTGTTTTTACTGTCAAAACACCCTGGTATGCTGATGTTGTGAATTATTTAGCAGTAGGCAAATTACCAAAGCATCTAACCCCCAATGAATGAAAACAGATTGTGTAGCGCAGTAGCCGATTTTCTTGGATTGGGGGCTACCTATTCCATATAGGCACAGATATGCACACTAGAAGATGCGTCCATGAAGATGAAATATTTGACATTCTGAAAGCTTGTCACGACGGACCATGTAGTAGACATTTCGCAGATCGAAGAATTGGTCACAAAGTTTTGCAAACAGGGTATTATTGGTCCACAATCTTCAAAGATGCAAAGAAATTTGTTCACGCTTGTGACAGTTGCCAAAGAGTAGGACACCCTAGACAGTCCGATGAAATGCCTTTGAAAACACAATTATTCATTGAACCATTTGAGTGATGGGCGCTTGATTTTGTTGGTCTGATCAACCCATCATCAAACTAGAAAACATATATTTTGGTAGTAACAAAATATGTGACCAAATGGGTTGAAGCAGAGGCCCTTCCAAGAGCTACAGAGGATTTTGTCATTCATGTCCTGTTCTAGATATTTGTGCGATATGACCTCCCAAGAGACATAATTACAAAAGGATAACCATCGTTTGTTGGTAATAAAATTGCTGCAACATTAAAAAACTATCACATTCAGCACAAGATTACCACTCCATACCACCCACAGGCAAATGGCCAAGTAGAGAGCACGAATAAAGTAATAGAAGGAATATTAACAAAAACCATTGCATCACACAAACACGATTGGGCTACAAGATTGCCGGAAGCCTTGTGGGCATACAAAACAGCATGGAGAAACACCATCGGTTATTCACCATATCAGCTAGTATTTGGAAAGGAACCCATATTTCCAATAGAGCTCGAAATACAAACTTTGAGAACAGCACAAGAAGGCGGCCTAGATTTAAATGAGGCCCAGATTAATATACTACAACAAATCAACGAGATAGATGAAATCAAGCTCTAAGCTCTTCAACATACTGCATTAATACAACAACAGAGAGAAAAATGGCACGACGCGCTCATCAAAAATAAAGTCTTCCACGAAGGAGATTGGGCACTCCTATACGATTCCAGGTTTTAGGATTTTCCAGGGAAACTTCAAACTCGTTGGCTGGGACTGTATGAAATCCAGAAATTGCATGATAATGGCACCATTACTTTAACTACCATTGACGGATCTAAACATACCTTTAAAGCAAATGGCCACCGAGTTCGACTGTACCACAAACCGCTTACTCGGGAATCCTTCTACCAGCAACTTTTGGAGGACTCTGACATGCAAATTCTGGCTGAGAAAGAAAACTCTTCCTTGCCTTTGGTTCACTAAGTAATTTTATTGATTTAAAAAAAAAATGTGCATAACCTTTTCTATTTTGTTTGTGTAAAATATTTTCTGTACAGATTTCTGCATTTCTGCAATTTTTTGCATTTTGCTATTCCTTTTCAAAGGAACAACATTTTTACTATTTTGTTGTTCCTTTTCGAAGGAACAACATTTTTGTATTTTGTTGTTCATTTTCAAAGGAACAACATTTTCACCGTTTGCTGTTCCTTTCTGAAGGAACAACACTTTTGCATTTTGTTGTTCCTTTATGAAGGAACAACATTTCTGCCTTTTTGTTGTTCTTTTCCGAATGAACAACACTTTCATGATTTGTTGTTCCTTTCCAAAGGAACAACACTTACACGTTTTGTTGTTCCTTTCCGAAGGAACAACACTTTCACGTTTTGATGTTCCTTTCTGAAAGAACAACACTTTCACATTTTTCTATTTCTTTCCGAAGGAACAACACTTTCACGTTTTTTTGTTCATTTCCGAAGGAACAAAACTTTCATGTTTTGTTGTTCCTTTCCAAAGGAACAACACTTGTTCCTTTCCGAAGGAACAACACTTCGACATTTTTTTGTTCCTTTCCAAAGGAATAACACTTCTGCATTTTTGTTGTTCCTTTCCGAAGGAATAACATATCCGCATTTTTGTTGTTCCTTTCGAAAGGAACGCCACTTTCAATTTTTTGTTGTTCCTTTCTGAAGGAACAACACTTTCATTTTTCTGTTGTTCCTTTCCGAAGGAACAACACTTTTGTTTTTTTGTTGTTCCTTTCCGAAGGAACAACATTTCCGTATCTTTTGTTTGTGCTTGCTTTATTTGTTGTTCCAATTAAGGAACAACTGTTGTTCCTCTCAAGGAACATTCGTTGTCCCTCTCAAGGAATAGCATCTTCGAGCATGTTTTTTTCCTTATTGCTTGCAGTTTTTGTGTGAAAATATTCTTTTGTTGTCCCTCTAAAGAAACAACAGTTGTTCCATCTGAGAACATCACTTTTGGAGTGCATTTTTCTTCTTTTTGTGTGTATGCGTAAAGGATTTTTGTGAGTGATGGTCATTTAAGGCACAACTATACATTTATGCAAGAATACAAAAACTAGAGGATACTGAAATCAACAAATCAAAGAAAATCGTCATATTTAGAAGAAATTGCTTTGAATTGATAAGAGAAAAGAGGAAAGGACACAATTATTTATATCACCTTGCTGTCATTATTTTATTAATACCAATATGATTGATCATTTTTTTATCATGATGGTTCTTTCTAAATCCCCATAATTCTCTTTGATCATTATTATTGAATAAGAATAAGGGAATATTTTTCTCTATTGAGATGTTCAGACTTCTTCCACCATCCCTACTCTTAAGGAGTGTTGAGCCATCCTCCATATATACATAGGAAAAGTGTTATGTAAAAGAAAAGAAGAAGGATAGGGGGTCTCATCAAGAGCCAGCCTACCATGATCATAAGGAATAAAGTGAAGTGGTATTGCCACTATGGCCACCACACCAGAGATATGATCCAAGAGGCACATCAGAAAAATAAAAAAAGTCCTTGGAACAGGAGGTCTCATCACGAGTCCGCCTGCCCACCTTTCACTCCTTCCTAGTGAATGGCATTGTGATTCATTTGGTTATCAAGCCAACATAATGGCATCCATTCTGACATTGCACAACTCTTTCCTAGGCATACACAGAGGGTTATGGTTCCAAGGGTGAAATACACAACCCTGTCAAGGTTATGGACACCTGTGGGCAACAGAGCTCTGTTGATGGTATTGAAGTCATATTTCTTATACACCAATAGTCATTATGAAACCCTTCTTCTTATATCTTTATAGTGATTTCAAATGAGATTATGTATATAACCCTTTCGAACCTTTGATACATGAAATTCATTTACAAATCAATCATGATGGTAAAAGTCGATAATGACCACATAAGAACTTTTATTCAGGTCAGCTATTCTATCCTCCATTTTTCGCATCATATCACGACATTTCCATATTTATTAGCGATTCTATCATACGCTTCAATTTCAGTAATCTGCTCATTTATGTAAACATGTCATACATCTATACACTATTCCTTTATTCCACTATACGATTGTAGTTCAACATGATGCTCCTTTATTTGATGGTCGAGGGCAGCCTATCACATTACAGGGGGGCACTGGTGATCTCCATAATTTCTTGGCATACGTGTCAGCTCATTATTCGAAGGTATTATGACTCAGGAATAGCAAGCCTAACGGTATTTTGTTTCCCAATGTGCATGGCTTGCTGTTCCGATGCCATTTCCATGTTTTGCTATGTGAAAATTAGTAGTAATTTAGAAATTTGAACAACTTGTTGTTCCATCACCTTCTCTGTGTTTTCTTAACAATGAGCTAAAAATTTGAACAACCTATTGTTCCATCATCGTCTCTGTGTTTTTACAGTGTGCTAAGCATGAATAAGATGAGAGGAATATCAATTCACAGTGAACCACAGGTGTTAATGGTCTTTGATGCTGCACGAGAAATCCTAGCAAGGGCAGGATGGATAGCTTACCTTAACCATCTACAACAATCCAAAGAGACGGTGGCAATTGAGTTTCTGCAGAATTTGCAATAAAATCATTCCATGGTGAGAGGGAGATAGATAACAGTCATAGATGACATAATTGTAGAAGTTTCGGGACTGCCAGCCACTGGACCTGTGTGGACTCTGAAAAAGGTGAGACTACGAGACGTCATAACCATCTTCCAGGATGAAGGGCAGAACCTTACTGTCAAAGGGAAAGGAGTGCTGCCGACAACCCTGGGTGAGTCATGGGCAGAATTGGCAAGAATTATCCAAAGCTACATCACTTGCGATGGCAGAAAAGACGTGGTAAGACCACTCCATCTCAAACTTTTAGCCGTGTTAAAGCAAAAATGTGTTGTGAATTTGCCTGCGTTCTTAAATTTTTTTATCACATGATGTTGCCCGAAGCATGAGGAAATCCTGTCATGTAGAGTCAGTAGTAAGCCATTGTGGGTTAATTCGACTGATAGTCAACTACAGTCTTTCCCAATAGTAGAGTAGTTGGGAAGAATTTATTTCCTCAATAGATGGGGGACTAGCTTTGCCAGCCCCAAAACAAAAACATATTGCCAGCACATCGAGCAGACCACTGAAACGAAGATAATCTGTTAGATTGGAAAGGAGCAGAGGAATGCTGGGAAATTCCCAGTGAAACATTAGCTAGCCTATGGAAATACAGGATTCAGAAGGCAAATAACCCCCACAACTAGAAGGTGGGGAGAATGAAAAAGAATTGGAGGAAAATGACGAAGAGGAACCAGAGGAGGAGACTGAGCAATCCAAATAGGAAGAAGGGGAGGAAACAAAGCAACGCAGTGAAATTCCACTACAAAACCCTTTACAAGAAGATGAATTGACCCAAATTTTGGCCAATATGGGTAAGTATGTCCAACCTCACAGCCCACTCAACCCCCATACCGAAGAAGGGCTACAGGAACACTCTCCTCATGACAAAAGTGCATCCGAGGAAATGTGTGACAAGGAGGAAGAAGAAGCGGATCACTCTACTTATGATAATAATGTATCTAGGGAGAAGAGTGACAAGGATGAGGAAGAGGAACAATCTGTTCCTAGTCAGAATACACTCGAAGAATTGCACGATGAAGAAGAGGTAGAAGAAGAAGCTGCCAAGGAGACAACAGAACAAACCAAGGTCTCAACCCCTAAAAAACCTGATCAACAGAACATTGAAGAAGTGTTCCAAGAAGGAAACATGGAAGTTGGCTGAGACGAAGCTACAATACCTGAGGTACAAAGCCTAGGCCTGAGAAAACAAATGGTTGTTCCTTCTAAGAAAACAAAAGAAATTAAAATATTACGAAAGAAATAGCAGAGATTGCTTAATGTAATTAAGCAACTTCGACAACAAATAAAAGTCTTAAAAAATGGGGAAGAACTCAAAAGCTACCTCTGGGGAAAAGCATGCAACCATCCAGGCAAAACCGCATAATAAAAAGGCCAAGAGGACTCAAGTCCAACCTGTTATTTAGAATTGCAAGGAACAACATTTGGTTGTTGCAAATGCAGAAGCACAAACAGACAACACACCAAACCGTGATAAGGAAATCTAGACAGAGGCACTGTCCTCTAGTGAGGAGGAAACTTAGACCATAAAGACTAGATGTCGCAATAAGGAGATCCAGGTAGATCTCCAACCCAAAATTGTCATGTTGGATAATGACCTGAGGATAGTAACTCTATGAAAAGATTTGGCACAAGCCCACAAGCAATAAAGAAACTCACAGAGGAAACTGTTCCTCAAGAAAAATACCAAAAGTTACAACAGCAGCTTGAAAACATTAATACATCGGAAAGCTGGGCCTTTGAAGGATGGCGAAAGGTAGAGAAAAGAGTCAAAAAGGTAACCCATAGACTAGACACAGTCATAAATCAAATGGATACCTTATGTTCTCTGTATACTAATGTTCTAGCGTGTAGGGCACCCACCAGAAACTATGCTTTGTTTTTTATGGAAAGATATTTACAATTGAAAATTAAGGCTGTCAAGGTAGGAGTACCTATAGAGATAAAAACCATTGATGATTTCATAAACTGTTGTTCAATGGTTGTTATGTGAATTTTATTTACACAATCTTGTGTTAGATGGAGAAACAAAACAGAACCCTAGCCCTTTTGTGGGTGATGTCCAACTTCAGGCATTTATTTCTTTTGGTGTTAATTAGATAAAGTGGCTTAAAGCCTATAATTTCTTTCAAAGACAGGAGAATGGATTATATATATGGGTGAGGGGTGAACCTAGAGACCCATTGCAATTATGGAATAAACATAGGAACCTAATGAGAACTCAGGGTGTGATCCAGACATTGGGACCTATTCACATCCGGCAAGGGGTACAATACTTCTTTACCATCAAAGACCTTGCCATAGCAGTAGCCAAATTTCAGTACCAGACTTCTAATTGAAATATCCAAAACAAACAACCATTCAATTATGAGAATTTTAAGCTAGCTACTGAACGCTTGGGTATATATTGTGACCTCATTTTGAGAGAAGGCCCATCCTAGTTAGGCTGTAGGTTCTGAAGTCTAGTCATTTGGTATCCTGCACCAAGATATAGAGCCTTATATGAATTGCCTGAAGGTCAGACAAGGCATATTTTTTAATTCTTAGCTAGGAATCATGGTTGTAGACCACCAAATGAGAACCCTTCTCCGGCTTATTCCCTAACTGCCTTGCATGTCAATTACAATGTTTTCATGAGGGCATGAAAAACGATAAGCAGGGGGATGTGTTGATCATTAGAAAAGGTATGTGATTGCCACTTATTTCATTACTTTTTCCTTTAATTCATAACTTCTTTACATTATGAAATGGGCATATGATGAAGGATTATGATAAAATTTAAGAGATTTGTGAGTAACATGGAATAACTATTTATTACCTTTTTCTATGCAAAAAATGGAGGATCACCATTTCAAAGGAAAAGACAAGGCGAAACCAACAATTGTCCCTTTGAGAGGGAACTGCATCCAAACGAGGCAATCCAGATTGGAACGCATAAGCCAGGAAAAGGAAGAAGAAATACCAAATCAGCACAAGAGGACGAAGAGATAACTGAAGGATAACGATATGGCGAATCCCTCAGGATCCTTTGATCCTGAGGGATCGCTACCTCAAGAATATCTGTATCTTTGATATCTCCACCTGGCTGCTATAAAAAGGGATAACATTGCTAGCCCAAGGGGGAGACTATTTGTTGTTTTATAGAATCTACTGCTCTAAACTAAACTTTGATCATTGACTCTCTTTAAAAGAGTGATTATTGTAACTTTGTTTTCATGATTAATATATAAACTTTGTTGTTGTTCCATCTTTGATTCTGGAGTAACTGCAACACTGCATCCCTAGAGGCTAAGGGCCCGGCCCTAGTGGATCACTTGCTTTCTATACCATTATTTTCCAATTCCAAGTTGTGTGTCGTTTAATTTATTTTACTTGCTTCATTCAGTAATCTGTTGTTCCTTATCATTTCATGTACTGGCTCTATTATATTTCGTTTATATTTGAATAGTAAGGTTATCTTAAGCAACTGAAAGGTTGTGCTGTTCATTTTGGATTCATATCACATTGTTCTTCCCTTACAGATTGGAATTATTGTGTAACATTGTTGTTCCTTTACAGATTAACATTATTTTTCATTAACAATGTTGTGCATTTACAGATCAACATTATTGTCTATTTAGCTACGGTTTGCCTCTAAGTGTAATTGTTGTTCATTTGGATTGTCGTTCCATTGCAACTGCAATTATTGTTTTTTTATCATAGTGGTTAATATTTATTATGCTAAAGGCTCATACTACTGATTCCATCATTATAACTTCGTTGTGTGTTAACATTTGATTTAGTGCGTTGTGCGTTTACATTCGATCCAGTTGCTATTCAATATTTCATAGACTTACTTTAGTTTGTTGTTCCATTCTTGGTTTCTTGTTCAAATCATTCCTGAGTTAAAGATTGCTACTTAATTCCTTTAGATTACGATTTCTGATTAATTCATTTCTGTAAATTAAAGCTTGCTTTTAAGACAGATTAGTTGTTGTTCCCTTTTCTGTTAATTGAATTATCATTCCAAGTAATGGCTTTGGTGTGAACCGAATGATTTTCAATTGTAGTGAACATTGACTGTTGTTGTCCAGTTCCCAGATTGAAGATCTTCTCTTTAATTACTTTTCAATTGCATCAGTTTACAAAGGGAAGAGTTATCATTACTGCACCCTTGACTAATGAATGTTGTAGTTTCTTAAATGAATGATTTAGTTACAAGGCATTTCTATTTCTTGCTATTACTTTTAGAGTTTGTTTCCAACATTTATTTACTTTTGTAAAAGCGCTATACTACTAGCATTACTCTTGACAAGTGACCACTTCAGACTGAGTACACTCTTTGAGATAACAAATCATACCTGGATTGATAATTAATGTAGGGTAAATAGAGGTGAAAAAGACCCTTTTTACTGCTTGACAGTACTATGTAACAAGGCAATTTTAATCATATCTTTTGATTCACGAGTCTAGAGTGAACACACTTAATTTTCCAAATTAAAAAATTATATATATAATTGAATGATGAATACAATGGTAGGGAGGTATATTCTTAAATACAGCCATGGTGCCCTTATATTTGATCATGCCCCTTCCTAAAATAAACAATAATACATATTAATTTTATATATCACATTGCCTTTCTCTCAAAAAATTTCTTTGTCCTAAAGCATAAGTAACAAATGGTGTTGTTTAATAAATTCTTTAGTCTCCGGAGGGGCTTCTTCTTCTAGTAGGTTCTTCCACTTAATCAGGTATTCTTTTATTACTCGTGACCGCAACTTCTTTTCTTTAGTGGCGATGATTACTTTTGGCTCTAAAATTATCTTCTCTTCGTCCTCTAAGGTCAAAAGTGGTGTTTGTGCTACTTGGTGTTTTCCAAGTCCTTTTTAAAGGCAAGATAAATGGAAGACATTGTGAACATGGGCTTTATCAGGAAGGCATAAGTTGTATTCTACTTGGCTGATATTTTTGTTAATCTGGTATGATCCATAGAAATTTGGTGCCAAATTTTTTTCCCTTCTGTTTTAAGGGAAATTGTTTGTAGGGATGAATTCTAACAAATACCAATTCTCCAACCTCAAATTCTCTTTTTGATCTATTTCGGTCAACCTACTACTTCATATGATTTCTTACAATATTTATATTTTCCTTTAGTGCTTGGAAGACATTTTGGGTTTCTTCTAACTAATATTTAATTGAATTCTTGATAATGGAAAATTCCTTCCATTTAAGATGCTCATACTCATACAGATCTTGAAATGGGGTCATTTTCATTGAAGTGTGATAAGTCTAATTATACCACCATTCAACAAGGTGTAATCATTGAGCCCATTTGTTTTGCTTGTTAGTTGCATAAAAACGGAGGTAAGCTTCTAAACATTTATTGAAAACTTATGTTTGACCATCTTTGTGAGGATGGTATGTTGAACTCATGTTGAGTTATGTTCCAATATGTTCGAAAAAAAAAACTTTTAGAAATTCCCTTTAAATTTGGCCTCTCTATCGCTAACAATGACCCTTGGAAACCCATGTAGTTTATAAACATTCTTGAAAAATATCTCAATGATTTGTTTTGTTGAGTCTGATTTCTTCATTCCTATGAAGTCTACATACTTGGTGATTTTTTCAATTACTACGAGGATTTTGTCTTTTCCATCTGACACAGGTAACCCTACGATAAATTCCATTGATATTTCTTCCAACTTTTGGTTTGGAACGTTTAATGGATGGAGTAGTCTGGGTGTCATAATGTTCTCATTCTTATTTCTCTTGCATTGATCACACTCTACTACATATTTTTTAATATCATTATTCATTCCTTTCCAGAAAAATGATTGGCATGCAGTATAGTAGGTTTAAAGAAACCTACATGTATCGTAAATAGTGAATCATGGGACTTGTTAAGAACTTTGGACTTAAATTTAGAATTTGAGCTTAGGGAAATCCTTCCTTTATACCAAAAAATATTGTTTTTCCATTTGAATTTTGAATTTTGAGAAATATTATTGATTATAGCACATGTTTATGGATATTTTGCATACTCACTTTGAATTTCATCAATATAATCTAGGACTAAATTCGATATTGAAAGTAATGATGACTCTTCATATTTTATGGACAGAGCATCTGCTACTACATTGTGTGTCCCTTTTTTATGTAGTATTTTTGCATCAAAGGTAGAAAATTTTTTGATCCATTTTTGTTGTTTTGTAGAAAGTGTTTTCTGCTGAAGGAGGTGTTGAAGATTATTATGGTTTGTTCATATTAGAAACTTACTTCCCAAAAGATATTGTCTTCATTTGGCTAGTGCATGCATAATGGCAAGCATTTCATTGTTTTGTGTATACTTTATACATTCCCTTTTTTGAGTTTCCTTCTTTCAAATGCTATTGGATGGTTATCATGCATCAACATTGCTCCTATTCCAAAACCTGAAGCATCACATTCAATTACAAAGGGCCTTGAAAATTTTGGAGTTGCTAATAAAGGTGCATTGGAAATAATTTTCTTTAAGGATTCAGAACACTTTTTTGGCCTTATCATCTCATTGAAATGAGTTTTTATTTAGAGTATTTGTTAAAGGTGAAATTACATGAGCATAGTTTCAAATAAACCTTCGATAATATCTAGTTAACCATAAGCATCCTCTCAATTTGGTTATGTTAGTTGGTGTGGGCCATTCTTTTATAGCCTTGATCTTATTAGGATCTACTTTTACTCCTTCACTGGATATTATATGTCTAAGGTACTCTACTTCTTCCTTCCCAAAAGTGCATTTGGACATATTTGCATAAAACTGATTTTCTTCTAATAGAGTGAGAACCTGATCCAGATGTTGTAGATGTTCCTTCCATGTATTACTATAGAATAGAATATCATCAAATAAGACTAATACAAACTTCCTTATATATAGTCGGAATACCTCATTCATGGTAGCATGCAAGGTTGTTAGAGAATTAGTTAATCCAAAATGCATTACCTTAAACTCGTAATGACCTTCATAAGTTTGAAAGGTGATCTTCACTATGTCTTCTAATCTTAGTCTAATTTGGTAGTATCTGGATCACAAGTCCAATTTTTAAAAATACTTGGCTCCATGGAGTTCATCCAACATTTCTCCTGTAAAGGGAATAGGGATTTTTTTTCTTAATTGTTATCTTGTTCAATGCTTTATAGTCTATGCATAATCTAAATGATATGTCCTTCTTTTGGACTAGAACTACTAGAGAAACATAAGGACTTCTACTTTTTTTTATAATACTACACTTTAAAATATCCTGGACTAATCTTTCGATCTCAAATTTTTGATGATGTGGATATCCATCTTGCCTGATTTTGATAGGATTTGATCTCGATTTGACTTGAATTATGTGTTGAATTTCTCTAATTTGTAATGGAATATATGGGAATACCTTCTTGTTTTTTTGAATTAACTCCTGAACTTCAGGTGGTTCTTTGTTAATCAATTTTGAAGCCAACAATTCCATTTGATGATACTGCACTATGTACATTGGTGCTCCTTTTCAAATTAGCTTCATCATCTAGTAGGATGATACAATTTTATTATGAAGTGTTTGAAAACCATATAGCTTATATTTCTACCCTGTTAGTGTCAGTCTTTGAAACCTTCCACTAGTGATGAAATATGCTCTTACAAAGTGATCTTAGGGTGTCAAAGTCAAATTTCGTTATTTCAATGAGTCTTCAAGTAAAATTTGGTCACTAGGTATTAGGTCTAGGGTTTGTTTTTACTCCTTCCAAAGTTTTTCAAGTGTCATTCCATGCCACCATTCAGTTAAGTGTACCATCATTCAAAGAGTTTTCATCATCATTTCAGGCTCCAATGGGTCATTTTACACCTTGTTCGTGTTTTAGTTGTGCCCAAGAAAGATTCATTTCCCTCTCCTAGGGTTTTGAAGGTAATTTCTCTTGGATGGTCAAATCATCAACAAAACTTGTATCCTAATGCTCATAAACCTTCCTCTATCCTTAATGTACCTTATTAAACACTTACCATCACTGATATCCCTCAAATTCATCATTTTCCCACAAACCCTAGCTTGTTGCTACAATTTTACAATTTTCTAGGCTAGGCTTGTGTTTTTCCCTTTTGAACCCCTTCCCCTTACTCAAAATTTGAAATTCAACTTTCCCCTACTTCCTAACGTTCCTCCCTATTTCCAAAAACTTTCTCAATAATTTAGAAGCCCCTTATCCCCTTCATTTCACTTCATTTCGACAAATCCCCTGTTCCACACATCTGGATAGGTTTTACTCAAGTGATGTTTTTGAGCAAGAAAAAATGATTTTGGAACAAGTGAGAGATGGTTTTTTCCATAATATGCTAAAGAAGAAACACCTCCTTCACGTTTTACACAGGTGTCATTGTTTTAGAGAAATGTCAAAAATATAGTTGCCTCAAGAGAGTTGCTGCACCTCTGGAGTGACCTTAGGAAAATCAAGATTTATCCTAGCTTGGTTGGCCAAATGACTTCCTTGATGAGTCAGATGATAATTAGACACAAATATATTTCCAATGAACTATTATGAACTCAATTTGGAGTTGAGAAAGACTTTAAAAAGTTGACTGCAACAACACTCTGCATTTAGGCAGCCTCATTTTGCACATTTTGACCAGTATTTGGAGATTCGACTTTTGATAAGGAAAATGAACTCTAAATTGAGAAATTCAAGATTTTTTGGAAATTAGACTCAATAATCTTTCAAACGAGCTATCCTACACCCAATTTGGACACCGCGAAGACCTCCAAAACTAGTTTGAAAGCGGCGTTATGCATTAAATCAGTGGCACTGCACATTAAATTTTGAAACATGGGAAAACCCAATAGGTGTGCAGTGCCACTAGCACTGCGCTTTTGATGGGGACCTCTTTTTGAAAAATGGTTTACATTTTTGGAATCATCATGAAAATTTATGAAAACCCAAAAATTTTGAGGATATTTGGATAAAGTCTTGGCCTCCAAAAGAGCATAAAACACCTAAAAAGTGCCCTCTCTGTCACTTTTTTGCCACACAGGAAGCAGTCTTGGGAGAATCAACTTTTGGAGGAGAAAGTTAGCTCCAAATGAGAAAAATAAAATTTTTCCAGAAACTAGACAGGCAGGGCTTTCCAAAAAGCCAACTTGCAGCTGATTTGGACACTGGGAAGGCCTCCAAAGTTGGCCCTAAAATGGCGTTACGCATTAAATTTTTGGTGCTGCGCATTAAATTGATTTTGCTAGTTTTGCTTAAATTTCCAAATTTTTCCTAGTTTTCTTGGAAGTTGGCTTTTTCCTCATTCCTTGGTAAACGTATGCATGGTAAATAATGTATTTGATGTAAATATGGATGAAAAACACCTCATAGGGTAGATACATCAAGTTCCAAGTGGAATTGATCCTGAATGAATTGGTTTCCTAAGTTTTAGAGGCAAGTTGTTTCACTGCCTACTTTTGTGTTCCTAGTTTAGATATGGTTGAAACCAATCCCTTTCTCATGGTTTCTACCCCTGATAACTAGCTTGATTAGCTTCCTTGCCTATATCATGTACTGTTTGATTCATTTGTAAGGGTTGGACTTTTGTGGAAATGGTAGCACTCATTGAACATTTGTATTTGCGGTTTGGCAAGGAATAAAACCAAGTTTCACAGCTATTTTTGTGGGATTCTTATGACAGTGAGTTTATGTATTGTTTCTTCTTTGCAATGAGTTTTTATTATGTTTTATATGCATCCAAACCTATCTTTCTCTTATAAAACTAAATGAATCAAGGTGAATAGGCAAAATACATTGTTGTGCTTTGTCTTGGGAATGCATTTGGTTTTCAATGTTTTCAACTGTTTGAAGAGGACTCATATTTTCTTTATACCCTTCTCAACTCCTCAGTTGTCTTAAACTACCATCTCAATTCATTTCTAGTACATAAACCCTTGTCTACCTCGCCCCATAGAACATGATTGTTTCCCTGAGTTGATTTCTCGGACCCAAGCTTCCTGCTCCATTTGATCCAGAAACCAATCATCAAAATCAACCAAAAAACCTTTGAGCAACTATACCTAGCCTAAAATCTAATTTTAGTTTAGTCATCTCAAGCTATAATTGCAGTCATCTTTACTGAGATTGAAAAGGAGAGAGCCCTCTCCCGACCTCGTAGCTAGCTACCAGGTTAAGCATGGTTTGTAGTTATCCTTGGATTGCCTCCCTTCAGCCTGAGGTGGATCCAAGCTCTAACATACCCTTCCCATATAAAATTTATAAATTTCTTTTGATGGTTTGTAGAGTAAGTGCCTAAGGTTTGCATCCATTCGATACCTAGGACCACATCCACTCCTCCAAGTTGTACAGTGTAAAATGGGGACTCTAGATTGTATTCTTGAATCTACAATTTGACCTTATCGGATTTTCCTATTTTTTCAATCTTCTTTCCATCTGCTACCATCACTTTAATTTAGGCATTGTATATGTGCAGATGATGATTCTTTTCGCAATATTTGAAGCCAAAATATTATGAGTGCTTCATGTATCTATTAGAACCATTACATTTCTCTTTTTAATATTTCTTTTTAACTTTAATCTATGGGGTTGAGATATTCTTGTCATGGTTGATAATGGTACCTACGGAATATTTTTTCTCTAATTATGGGGAAAATTGTTGAGAATCCTTAAATTTTTCTTTGTTTTATTCTTCACTATTTGAGTCATTGGTTGCTTCAAATTCATACAATTTCTTAGTATCCTTGCATTTAAAACACTTGTGTCTGGAATCCCATTTTTCGCCCCAACATTTACATATAGCATCTTTTATTATTTTTATCTCTATATTAGATTTTCCTCCTTCACTCAGATATCGTGGAACATACCTTATATTCTTCATGTCAGAAGTTTGGGGAAACCTTCGCCTCAAATATACTCTATCAACTTTTGGTAGTTGTATCCTTTCGAACTTTTTTTTTGTGACTTGTGATTTATGTATTTCTTCTTATAGAGATGTAATGTCATGAATCCTAAACTCATATTGAAGATATGGTTTAATTCTAGTGAAGTATGATTGAATAAAACATTTTTCTAATATTCGAGGTACTCAAGTAGCTAAAGTTTCCCATTCTCTAGTATATTCATTCACATTTCCTTTTTGTTGTAACCTAGTGAATGTTGAGAATAATCCTTCTTCTTTGACACCTTGGAACCTTTTAAAGGAAGCATATCTAAACTTCCTCCAATTGATAACATGAGACGATTTCTTCCACCTCATATACCAATTATATGCTTCTCCTTCCATTTGCATGGATGCATGCTTGATTCTTCCATCGTCATTGTCAATATTGTAAATTTTGAAATAATCCTCTACCTTATTTAACCAACCCATACTATGTTTCTTATTGTTGTCAAATTTGGATAGTTTGAATTTCACTATGCATTGATATGTGGCAATTGGTGTAGTGAACAAGGGAAATTGGGTTGGGATTTGCATATTTTGAAAATTTGGGTTACTATTTTGTGGATTGGGAATGGAAGATGTATGTGGAGATTTAGGGATATGATGTGAGATTGATGGGTTTGATGTATTTTATGTATTTGAAGAATTTTTTCACTGATTAGCTTCATTATTCGAGTTTTGTAGATCAGCTATAATTTTTAATCTTTTAAAAATCACGGTTAGCATCCTCATTTCTTCAGTGTGGTTCTGATCAACCTTATTAGAAAGGGTTGTGTGGTCCCTTCAAAGGTCATCATAATCTTGTTGGAGTTGGTTATTCATACTTTTTGTTGTATCATTGAGCTTCTTAATGTCTTTGACATTTCCTTTGACTGTATTCTCAAGTTCTATCAATTCTTCACTAAAGTCGATCATTGACATTCACAACATTGATCGAGTGTGTGGTGGTGTATAGTGGTCCAACTATACTCTATTCCTTAACTTGAATTTTTTTTTAATGTTTATTTAGTCAAAATAATATATATATGTTTTTAAATATATATTATTAATTTATTTATATAATTCTATTTATATAATATAATTTATATTTATTAATTTATATCTATGTGTGTGTGTGTGTGTGTGTGTGTGTGTTTGTGTGTGTGTGTCAAGCTAGAGTTTTATTAACTAGATGCTAATGTCTGTGAAAACTTAAACAACGATGTGAAGAGTGATTTGAGGGGTAGGTTTATTGGGTAAATGGTGGTGGGGCCTAGGCATTGGGTTGTCGAGTTATTGGCAGGTAGTATGAAATCAAGGCAACATTGGACGAGGTGATAGTGGTGGGACGAATGATGAATTGTCAGAAGGAAGGAATGATGAATGGTCGAGAGGAGTGGGGACTAAAATGTCTTAAGATGGAGAAAAGTGGAGCTCAATGAAGGCACAAGCATAGTCGTCGATGGATAGAGGATGGTAGAGTAGTATTTGGCAACAGTGGAAGCATGAGATGGCACAACAATCATAGATAGAGCAGGAAGAAAAAAAGGGCACAGAAGTTGGCAGGAGAACGTGATTCATACATTGGTTCTTGTAGCATATGTTACGATCAATAGTGAAAATGGAGGATGTAACACAAATCTAACACCAAATGAAGTGAACATGGAGATATAGGATTAGATATAGTCATGGTGCCCTTACATGGGGGGCATGATATTTTTATTATGCCCTTTCCTAAACTAAACAATAATATATGTTAATTTTATATATAATAGATTCAGATTGAAGCAAATTTTATATGATTGGAAAGGTCTAGATGAGATGAATGCAAATACGTTATCCATTTTAAGTTTTGAGAAACTTGAGAAATATCAAAAGACTTAGACCCCATTTCTGTAATTGTACCTTGGAGATCGGGTCATCTGAGTACTTGTTTGCTTCTACCATTCGTAAGGGCTAGGGAGAGTAGGGGGTGTGCTACAAGTGTGAGCGTATGGTTGGAGACTGGGGATGTTATGGTCAACACCTTGGATAGAGTATTTGATGTGTTCCTTGGTGAATGTTCTATTTCCCTTGGTGTAGAAGCCCAAATTTTGGGGTGACCCACAGTTAAAAGTTTATGAACCATAAGGTCTATGGCTTGGTGGAATTTGCAAGGCTTGTAACTAGTTTCCCTTTTCAGATAAGTGTACCTGTGACATCTAATTATTATGTGTGTTTGATTGTAAAACCTAATTAACTATGCGAACAATTATTATTTTATTGTTGTGCATGGAATAAATTATGTGTTTTAATTTTGCATTTCATTACCCAAGAAATACAAATTGACAGTTATTTATGAGAAACAATTTTTCGGCGTAAATCACTGTTGGCCCTTAGTTTTGGTCTATTTTTGCTTAAGGAAAATCACTTAATCCTTATACTTTCTATCCATTTTCCATCACATCCATCTCATTTTGATGTATTTTATGCATATTCAGGTGTTTAATTTAATTTTACAATTTCTAGAAGTTTTTATGAAAATTGAGTTTCAAGTGCAATTTTGGACAGACTCAGAAATTCCTGTAATATCTATGTGGATGACATATTTGCAGGACACTTGGGCTCAATCTGGATGCATGAATGGAAATATTGGTATCTAGGACTAAGGTAACTCCACTTGGTTCGGTCAAAACAAGCTTTATTAGGCTCAATCAAGGCTGGTCAAACATGACTAGTCACCAGAAAATCCCTAGGAAATAGGGCAGTTTTGGGATTTTATGGGATTGACCATATTTCTTGGGATGAATTGGATGAGTTCGACCTAGACTAGCAGATATGAGTAGATATCAGTGTTAGAGATAATATAGATCAGTTTGTTTCACAAAACCTCTATTTAAAGCCAAGACTTTGATGGCTTATGTACGTAACTTTTGTATAATTTTATGTTGAGACACTTTGGAGTTGGAAGCTAATTTGAAGAACCTGTTTCATTTCAATTTGTTGTTCATGCTTGGTTGATTTACTAAAGTTGTTGTAGTTGAGATTTCTTCAAGTTTGCAAGGAAAGGGTGGAGGGCCCCCACACCAAGCTAAGTGTACTTCTTGGTTCAATTTTTATAGTTTTCATAGATTAGTTCTTGTTTCAAATGTATTTAGATGTGTGATAATTGTTGAATGGATATTGGTTTAATTCTAATTTACATATGAAGGGACACACAAGAATTTAAGTTAAATTCCCCTTCTATTTGATCTTGAACTAAAACTAAATTTCATTCTCCATTTCTTATTTGAAGTTATTTCTGCATTTCTGGTTTGAAGCAATGGTGATTGTGATATAGTAGGATTGTGAAGAAGGACAATATAGACCTCCTTAGTTAGGAGCCTCTTCTTTTACATCTTCTGCATCAATAAAACCATTGTTAATTAGTGCTTTTAGATTTATCTTCATGAAAGTAGTATTGTAGGGAAGGACAACCTGGTTCTCCTAAGTTAGGAGCCTCTTCCCTCATATATTTACATAAATGAATTAGAAATTGTTAAAATAGGTTTATATTTGTAATATGTACTTCTTTAAATCTTCAAATTTTATCTTCTAAACTTGATTATATCTAATGTGCATATACTGTGGATTTGCCTCCAAGTTTTACAAACCCGGATTGATAATTAAATACTTGTGTTAATTTATGTTAATAAATTAGCTCAACATTTTGGTGTCGTTGCTGGGGAAGCAATTACCAACATAGTCAAATAGAATATAAACAAAAACACTAAAAATTTAGCTAGTATACATTTCTCTTAGTTATGTTTCTTTATGCCTAGAAATAGAGATCCTAAAATTAGATTCCCAAAACAAAACCCCCAACAAAAACATAAAATCAAAAAAAAAAAACTACCAAATCCATTTGCAAGACAAGATCTAAAAAAATTATGTTAAAGAATAGGTTAAAACACTACTCCATTCTTCAACATTCTTTCTCATCAAATCTTTATGATCAAATAAATTTTCATGTCCAAACATTCATTAAAGTATATTTTTAAAATTTGGATATGAGTTTACTTGTGATCTTGTTACGAAAAATGGATGCACTGGAAATTCTCTTATTCTTGAGAGAATGAATTATTTTTCTAAAATAGAATAAGATAGAATAGAATAAATAAACAAGTAGAATGAATTCACAATAAGACTTCCATAATAAATTTGTTTCAAAATATTCCTTCAAATCATTATTCAATATTCATTTGAAGGACTACATGGAAAAATGCAGTAAGAACAAGCCTATTTTGGGTAACCATATATGATCATTCTGAAATCATGGTTTCTTTTACATATCTCTTGAAATCTAGTTTTGGAATTCATTTTGAAGTTTTCATTTTATATCACAACTAAAAATGTGATCAAAATCAAAACGAGGTCTCAAGTGAAATGTTGAGGACATAGTTAGTATAGCCTATATTTGAGGTGTCTAATGGAAACATATCTGAAATTCATAGGGAATATAACACTTGGAATATAGTTTCTAAATCAATTTGAATCACTTGAAGGAGGTATCATATGAAAAAGTTATTCTTGAAATACTAACTTCTTGTCAAAAACTCTGCATGGTGACAATTCTAGGTCTTGACTAATCATTTGCATATTTGACATACCAAATCATTTTATTTTCAAAAACTGTTTACATGGGAGATATATATTCAAGTCTAGTTTAAGACACAATTTTAATCATCCGATTTGGAAATGAAATGAAGAAGTTATGCCACCTTTAGTGACTTCATGTCTCCAAACCAGTATAGTAAAACTCTGCCTCCTAGGTCTGTTCATCACCGATTTTGTGATATCAAGACTAAGAATTTATAAAACCTGTTTCTAATGGAAAAGAAAATATGAATCTACTTTAATATCCAAGTGGAATCACATTGATCCGATCTTTATCGAAGAAGTTACACTTCAAACAGTGACTCTTGGTTTAGTTAACAATTAATAAGCAGCTCTATCAAACATGGAATTCCTTATAATTTTTACCATATCATTTTAAACCATTTTGAAAAACCGTTTATACAGGAGGTATCCATATAAATTCACTTCAACATGGCTTTGGAATCACTCTAATTGGATCTAAAATGAATATTTTGTAAACAAAATACCGCTAGGAGGTCTAGGTTGGCCACCATTCCTCAAGGGGTAAATAAATGTGTTGTGTTTGTCTATCATATTTGGACTTGTTTTCTCAGCAATGCTTGTAATTATTTACATGTTTATTGGAAGAAGAGAGACTGTACACCTCTCTTTCTCCATCATCTAATGTTGTATTGCAGGCAAGTGCTATGTTTTTGCAGGTCATAGGAAGAATAAAGGAGTGAATTCCATGGATGAAGTAATTTTCAAAGTCAAATTCATATTTCAGAATATGAACACAAATGTTCAATTCAAAGAAAAGTGAAAATTCACTTGATATTGAGTTCATCCAATGAGACTCAAGTTCTTGAAGCTTGTCTTTAGTCATTGACCAACAACACCAACAAACCCTACAACATGATCGAGATCAAGGCAAAAAGACATGAAGCTAATCATCAAAAGAAGTAGTCAAGTTCTGTACCATGTCAAGTCACATCAATCTCTAAAGAAGCTTTTCATAAGCCATATTGTTCATGATTTCATCCATCATCCATATTGTATGTTAAGCTCCGTGACCATGCATGTTGAAGTCCAGACTTATTATCTATCCATTTACTATGAAATCATGACTTCAATATAACCTATTTTCATAATCTTTTCATACTTCCCTACTCCATTACACCCCACCTCCATTCAGAAAAGGAAAAAATAAAAAATATATAGAAACCGATAAAAAATAATAAAGGAGTTTGGTTGTGAAAATCCACGAAAGTGGCACAATACAAACTCGAATTCATATAGGAAAACCAACCATCTTGGCCAATATGAATTCTCTATTTTGTTTTACCATTTCTTCAGTTTGAGTATGCAGGAACCATCCTCCAAAATAAACAATACTTGAGGACAAGTCTTTCCATCAGCAAGGGGGAAAGGTTCACAAAAAGAAACTTAGTTGTGCAGCTAAATTGATGATGGAACTTATATTGTTGGTAGTTAGGACCTGAAATATTTTTGAATTCAATAGCAGTTGGGACCTGAAACTTAGTTGTGCAGCTGAATTAACGATGGAACTTGTATTGTTGGCAGATTGGGACCTAAAATATTTTTTAAATCAATAGCAGTTGGGACCTGAAATATTGCATAAAAATGTACATGACAGAAGGGACCTGAGTTATCATGAATCAATTGCAGAGGGACCTGAACGACATCAACAATCAATGGACTAGAATCAATGAAGAATGTAGAATAGGAAGCGTAAATAAGCTCTATGTTTCTATCTATCTACGATATTCGAACAAGACAACTTCATCCAGTATTGTTAAATTACAGCAGCATTCATCCAATACTATCAGGGAAGTACAAGTATAGTAAGTGCACAATTTTTCTCTTGTAAATTCAAATTTTTGTAGAAATTTTTAGACTTTGTTAAAATTGAGTTAATACCTGAATGCATATTTTATATTCATTACATTTCCCCCCTCCTATACCCATTAACTTAGACCTAATCCTATATTCATATTCATATTCATTCCACAACCCTAAGTATTTTTCCTCAAAGAAAAAGGGATCGAATGGGATGCAATAAGTTGAAACCTGCACAAACAAATAAAACATTAGTATTATGGGAAATAATTTTAAACATGACCTAAATGGTCATTTTAAAATTAAGATATATATATAGTATATAATATATATATATATATATATATATTGCAATGAATACATATGGAACATGCACATTATAAAGTGAAATTAAATAAATGAAATCAAAATGATTTATTTTGACAAGATTATAATAGCGCATAAGAGCAATATTATTGGGGTATAAAGGTTATCATAATACTCATATGATGGGCATATAATAGAATGAGTTGAGGCCTTATGAAACAAATTTTAAAATCACGAAAGCATTGCAATTGACATCAGAGGGTCAAATCACAATGCTCAAAATTTTCAAAGGAGAAGTCTGTAGTTCTGAAACTCAGAGAATTAGGCAGTTTTGAAACCCCGTGAGCTGTAGAAAAATGTTGGAGCTATAGTAAAACATTCCTAGCCGTGAAAAAGATTATTCTAAGCTAAAGCAAAATTGTAGCCTAACATAGAGCTACTGTGAGATGTAGAAGAAAGTTGTGAGTTGTAGAGAATTACACAAAGCTACTACGTGTTGTAGTTACGTAGAATTGGCCACAACTGAAGCCGTAAAAAAGCCTAGAACTTTGAACTGAGAAAGAATAAGCTATTAATATTGCATATATCCATATTTGAATAGCTAAAAAAGGAATGCTAAGCAGCGTATAGAATTGAAGCGTTATTTAAAGGTGGAGTATTTTGCGCCAAGCTGTAATTTATGCAAAGAATCCCTCAAATTATGCAGTGAAGTCTCAGTGAAGGTAAGCATCAAAATTTAAAATCAAATACTAGATTTTATGTCTTTAGTTCCAGATCTATTTTGTGTAAAATCCTCCGCCACCTGTAAGAGTTAATCCTGTAAATTCATCAACAGTTAAAGGATTACGAGGATAGTTTCAGAATTTTATTTAAAGAGATGTCATAGTATGGAAATACAACTTTAGTTATGGATTTGTCACCATAGATATATGCTGCCACGTGCTGCCACCTATAGATTTTGAAATGTTGAGAGAATATTTTTAAATGAAATTGTTTTGTTTAACATAGTAAGCCAAAAAAAAATTCAAGAAAATCCGTAGAATGAAGAAGAATGTGATTTAATAACTCAGAAATGTCTCCAAGTCACTGCCAGATCAAAGAATTTTTAAAAGCAGAGAGGAGAATTTAGTGAAAATTTTTGAAAAATGGAGCAAGCGGAGTTGACTGGGATTTAAGCCAAGAGTTCTGGCAGTCGTGTAGCAAAAACACACCACCTAAGTACAGAGATCTCGTGAAGCAAGAAGGAACTCAAGTTATCTCAAAGATATCTCAAAAATCACTTCCAGATCAGTGGGCATAATGCATTACATTCATGTATGGTTGTATGGGAAAATTCATTTCCTTTATGTGCACAGTGAGAATTTTCAAAACCAAGAAGGGATTTTGATGAATTTTGGCAAAAACAGAGATTGCATTATAAGTTAAGGAGGAATACAAACATGATCAAAATGTTTTTGTATACAGAGAGCAATGTTTTTATGGATTTTGAAAACGCAATGAAGCCATCTCATGAGTTATTTGATGAATGCTGACATATATACAGTGAGCCATTCTTTGAAAAACTTTGCACACAGTAAGCTTAGATCATTGCAGAATCACAACATGGTGATTTTTTCTTAAAGAAAGGCGAAAATTTGAACAACAAAAAGATATTGTGACATAAAAATTTTGATTTTTCTACACAGCCAATTCAAAAACAGAGAATTCTACATTAGAGGCAAAGGAATTTTTTAAAGTTTTGATGAAACAGAAGATAGACTGTAAGAAATAGATTAATAAAAACATGTATATTATGTTTTATAATCTTTCTATATCAAAATTTTGTGTTTAGGGGAGTAGTAAGTTCATATTTTTGAGGATTGGTTTCATCTCTTTGTCAAGGGCATCAGAAAAGAGGTAAGCAGGATAGTGAAGAAGCATTTGAAGAGAGAAATTGATTTCAAATTTGATGATCATGAAAATTTTATTCAGTCCCAGAAAGGCATTTCGATTTTTGAAAGCCACTATTTTTCGTTGCCTTTTTCTGAGTAAAATAAAATGAAATTTGAAAAACGAAAACATGGGTTTTCTTTAGAATGAACCTAATTAGGCTCATCATGGACAGTTTTCTCAAATTCATTTCTATTTGGGATATTTGTATGGTTCTTTCGACCCCTATTTTGCAAATTGTGTGGGTTGGCCAAATTGAAAGTGAATGCCTAGTCATTAAAAAATTGGATTCTTTTAGTGAGATGTAAGGGTAACTGGATATTGGTTCCTTTAAGTAAAGTTGTTGACATTGCTAATTTGAGAGGAACATGAATACTGTGTCAGAATGTATTGAAAAATTCAAGTTTTATTTGTTGTCTTCTCTCAAGCTGCTCATCCAGAATGACTTATTGGTGTTTTATCATCAAAGGAGGAATAATGTAAAGTTTTTGTATTTGTATGTTGATGGTGAAACCTCATCACACATCAGAGACAATCTTGTTCCCATCACTCCAGAAAAATAGCCCAAGCCATAATTTTTCCACTAATAGGTGAAGAATATTACAAAGAGCAACACTTCAAAGGGAAATGATGAAATGATGAAAAACATAGGGAAGAAAAGGAGAAAAAGTAAAGAATGTCATCTACAAAAAAGAAGAAGAAGTACATGAAGGCATAGATATCCTTTTACAGATAGCTCAAGAGAAAAGCTTCATCTTCAAGGGTTAGAGCCACAGGTACATAAGCAAGCTAGTCAACATATAGAAGAAAAAGGTCAAAAGGAAGAAACAAGCATGAGGTCATGCTTGAAGATCAGCAAGGGGGAGATGTTGGCCCTCAGTTTTGGTCTATTTTTTCTTAAGGAAAATTACTTAATCCTCATATTTTCCATCCATTTTCCATCACATCCATCTCATTTTGATGTACTTTATGCATATTTAGGTGTTTAATTTTAATTTTGCAATTTCTAGAAGTTTTTATGAAAATTGAGTTTCAAGTGCAATTTTGGACAGACTCAGAAATTCCCGTAATAGCTATGTGGATGACATATTTACAGGACACTTGGGCTCGAGATGGATGCATGAATGGAAAGCTTGGGAACTAAGACTGAGCTAAATCCACTTGGTTCGGTCAAAACAAGCTTTATTAGGCCCGGTCAAGGCTGGTCAAATATGACTAGTCACCAGAAAATCCCTAGGAAATAAGGCAGTTTTGAGATTTTATGGGATTGACCATATTTCTTGGGATGAATTGGATGAGTTGAACCTAGATAGGTGGATATGAGTAGATATGAGTGTTAGAGATAATATAGATTAGTTTGTTTCACAAAACCTCTATTTAAAGCCAAGACTTTGATGGCTTATGTATGTAACTTTTGTATAATTTTATGCTAAGACACTTTGGAGTTGGAAGCTAATTTGAAGAACTTGTTTCATTTCAATTTGTTGTTCATGCTTGATTGATTTACTGAAGTTGCTATAGCTGAGATTTCTTCAAGTGTGCAAGGCAAGGGTGGAGGGCCCCCACACCAAGCTAAGTGCACTTCTTGGTTCAATTTTTATAGTTTTCATAGATTAGTTCTTGTTTCAAATGTATTTAGATGTGTTTAATTGCTGAATGAATATTGGTTTAATTCAAATTTACATATGAAGGGACAAATAGGAATTTAAGTTAAATTCCTCTCCTATTTGATCTTGAACTAAAACTAAATTTCATTCTCCATTTCTTATTTGAAGTTATTTATGCATTTTTGGTTTGAAGCAATGGTGATTGTGATATAGTAGGATTGTGAAGAAGGACAATCTGGACCTCCTTAGTTAGGACCCTCTTCTTTTATATCTTCTGCATCATAAACCATTGTTAATTAGTGCTCTTAGATTTATCTTCTTAAAAGTAGTATTGTAGGGAAGGACAACTTGGTTCTCCTAAGTTAGGAGCCTCTTCCCTCATATATTACATAAATGAATCAGAAATTATTAAAATAGGTTTCTATTTGTAATATGTACTTCTTTAAATCTTCAAATTTTATCTTCTAAACTTGATTATATCTGATGTCCATATACTGTGGATTTGCCTCCAAGTTTTACAAACCCGGATTGATAATTAAATACTTGTTTTAATTTATGTTAATAAATTAGCCCAACAATCACATGATAATATATTTGTCAATGCGTTTTGAACCAACGATTTTGGATCATCGTCAGGACAAGTTGAAGAATCCGATCATGGCTACATGTTAAATAGGGATAGCAGATCCTCCAACGGCTAGGTTTCACTGGAAAATGGCTAGTTTTGACTAGTTAAATTATTTAACAATAATAATATAATTAGATAAATATTTATCTTAGGGTGGATATCATTATATTTTATATTGTTCTCAATTTTAATAAAGTTTAAAATGCTAAAAACGAATATTATTTTAATATTTTATGGTTCGAATTGTGTGTTATTTTAAGTAACATGTTAATCAAATTTGAGTTAAAAATAAATCTAGGGATTATACCATTAGTAATTGTATGGATTAATAATAAATTAATTATATTATTATTATTATTATTATTAATATTTTAACATAATTATCTTATTACTAATGGTTTGGATGACTAATTAATATAAATTTATTAGTAAAGTTATCTAATGTGAGCATAAACTTATTAGTAAAATTAAATAATTATCATATACTATATAATTTTAACCTATTCAAATAGTCATGAAAAAGACTATCTCATAAATAAAAGGAAAAGAGAATGAGGGAGATCTCCAAATAGGACCAAAAACTCAAATAAGAATGGATAAAGAAAACAAGTTAAATAGAAGCTTCACTATGGGAAAAAAAGGAAACAAAGAACAAGTCAATAGTATAGGGAGGGGGAGGAAGGGGAAGAAAAGACTAGGAAGAGAGGGTAGGGATCCAACAACTACTGATCTTCCAACCATCATCTCTATGAAATTGCTTGGTCTTTTTTCAATCTCAATGGCTTCTCTAAATTTTCGGTGATGGAACTGTGCAACCTTAGCAATAACCTAGGCCTCCTCAATACAAACATGATGTTTATTCTTCTTCGCTTGCTCCGCTAGTGTGGAATACTTGGTTCTCCCATGCTGTAGGTCTGTTGCGTGCTCATTAATCCTTTGATTAATATAACGACCAGTCTCACCAATGTAGGGGGTTCCATAGGAACAAGGAATAATATAGACACCCTTCATGTCCTTAGGGCTGATAGGATCCTTCATTAATCAGAGGGAACTATGAATGGTTTTAAGGGCTCTAAAGGTCAACGGAAAATTATGCTTCTTAAGAATCCTAGCAATCCTATCAGTGGTCCCTTGGATAAAGAGTAGAAGGACCCCTGGGACTCGATCTTTAGGTTCTTTTTGAACTACCGAATTCTTGTAGGCTTTAAGGAAAGCCTTCTCACCCAGGTGTCTACTATAACCGTTCTCAACAAAGACATTAAGGAGATGGGATTTCTCTTTACCGAAGCTCTTTTCATCATAGATCCTTAGGGCGCGAGTAGAAAGGGTGTTGAGAACGCCCAACTTTTGAGTAGGGAAGTGATGGTAACTAGCATGCAGATACTACTCTGTGTGAGTTTTCTTCCGAAAAACTTGGTGGGAGAGGGAACCATCAATATTCTTTGAAATAAGAATATCAAGGAAAGGGAGGCAACCATCTACCTCTTGTTCCATGGTGAACTTAATGGCAGAGGATTGACATCTCAACAGTCAATCCTCCGCCATTAAGTTCACCATGGAACAAGAGGTAGATGGTTGCCTCCCTTTCCTTGATATTATTATTTCAAAGAATATTGACGGTTCCCTCTCCCACCAAGTTTTTCGGAAGAAAAATCACACAGAGCAGTATCTGCATGCCATTTACCATCATTTCCCTGCTCAAAAGTTGGGCGTTCTCAACACCCTCGCTACTTGTTCCCTATGGATCTCTGATGAAAATATCTTCGGTAAAGAGAAATACCATCTCCTTAATATCTTTGTTGAGAACAGTTATAGTAACACCTCCATCATAAGGTTTTCCTTAAAGCCTAAAAGAATTCGGTAGTTAAAAAAGAACTTAAAGATCGAGTCCCAGGGGTCCATCTACCTTTTATCCAAGGGACCACTGATAGGATTGCTAGGATTCTTAAGAAGCATAATGTTCCCTTGACCTTAGACCCCTTAACACCATTCATAATTCCCTCCAATCAGTGAAGGATCCTGTCAACCCTAAGGACATGAAGGGTTTCTACATTATTCCTTATTCCTCTAAACCCCCTACTTTGGTGAGACTGGTCGTTCTATTAATCAAAGGATTAATGAGCACGCAACAAACCTAAAGCATGCGGAGAAGACTAAACATCATGTTTGTATTGAGGAGGCCTAGGTTATTGCTAAGGTTGTGCAATTTCATCACTGAAAATTTAGAGAAGCCATTGAGATTGAAAAAAGACCAAGCAATCTCAATAGAGATGATGGTTGGAAGATCAATAGTTGTTGGATCCCTGCCCTCTCTTCCTAGTTATTTCTTCCCCTTCCTCCCCCTCCCTCTACTATTGAATTGTTCTTTGTTTCCTTTTTTCCCCTAGTGAAGCTTCTATCTAACTTGTTTTCTTTATCCATTCTTATTTGAGTTTTTGGTCCTATTTAGAGATCTTCGTGATTCTCTTTTCCTTTTATATACGAGATAGTCCTTTTCTTGACTATCTGAATAGGTTAAAATTATCTAGTATATGATAATTATTTAAATTTAAGTGATAAGTTTATGCTCACATTAGATAACATTACTAATAAATTTATATTAATTAGTCACCCAAACCATTAGTAATAAGAATAATAATGTTATTATAATAATAATAATAATAAATATTATTATTAAATCCATACAATTACTAATGGTTATAATCCCTAAATCTATTTGTTAACATTTTACTCATTATGATTCTTTATATCCCTAGATTTATTTTTAACTCAAATTTGATTAACATGTTACTTAAAATAACACACAATTCCAACCAGAAAATATTAAAATAATATTTGTTTGTAGCATTCTAAACATTATTAAAATCGAGAACATTATAAAATATAATGATATCCACCCTAAGATAACTATTTATCTAATTATATTATTATTATTAAATAATTTAACTAGTCAAAACTAGTTGTTTTCTGGGTCCATTATAGTTGTTGTCCAGTCTAGTCTAATATAGTCTTTTTCCAGTCAAACCTAGTCATTGGAAGATCTACTATCCCTATTTAACATGTAGTCATAATCTGATTCTTCAAATTGTCCTGAAGATGAACCACACTTGTTGGTTCGAAACGCGTTGACAAATATATTATCATGTGATTTACACTGAAAAATTCTTTCTCATAAACTTGATTATGGATCTCATAAGCCTCAATTCAACAATTGACAGTTATTGTCAGACATAGATACAGGTGATGGAAGTGCTAATATTAACAGGTTTAAAGAAATTGGCTAATGCAAGGTTGTCATCGAGGGCCACTGGGCATGACTTCCTAGTTGGCAGCTTAAATTAACTAGCCGTGATTTGGTGCTACTACAAGAAGTCGGTAGTGGGCCAAGACTAGGCAATTTTGTATCAGAGCATTGTATTTCTATTAAAATTTATTAACTGTTGGTTGTGGGTATTTTCATGACATTGCCCAGCAAGAGGTCGTGGACATTACAATTCTTTAGGAAATTTTTATCAAAATACAAGTACTATAACTTTAACTTTAGAGGACTAGAATATTAGGCCATTCACAAGTTCCATAATTAATAAAGTTTGCTAGTTGTTCCAAGGCTTTACTATTTTGGAAGTGTGGAAGGAGAGAAACTATAATACCTTTGCCCGCCTATGATAATGTAAATATATTTACAGTGATATTTAGGCTGGGGAGCCAGATGTATGTGCCTAATAGGCTAATGAGTTGGAGTTATTTTATGGGCTTATGTGTCTATGTGTATATGCTTATAGATTTTTGGGCTAGCATGCCTAGTTATATATACGTCGCTTTGGTTATGTGGTTTAAGGGTTGAGATTGTAAATATAATGTGGCTTTTGTACATATATCATAATAATAAATAAGTTGTTTGTGAAGCCCACTCCATGGTAAAAGAGTATAGGCTCACATGGCATCAGGGTGTGCCACACGGTAGAGATAGGCCAAGAAATTATAAAAAGTATATCGTTTTCTGTGATTAAAAAGAGAGGAGGAAATGATGGATCATTCATGGATACCCTAATACTATTCTAGAGAGAATTCAATCATTCTATTTTGGTGAACTTGGATTTATGCAACTGCATGGTGAACCCTGTGCCCAGGTTCCAGATCAGCTAGAAGTTATTTCAGTTTATGCCTGGAAAGGTGCCTAGAGTGCATCATGAGCTCCTACAAGCCCAAAGATGAGACCATATTGATTGGCTGTAAAGATCCCTGAAGAGGTGGAAATCGTCAAGGGTCTGGAAGGGTTCAAAGAAGGGGTGTGCCACTTGGGTGTAGGTTTGGGAGAGTGGGAGCCTATGGTTGGAGTTATATTTGTTGGGATGGTACCGTGTCTAATGATATGTGTGTGTTATATGGTTTACATTATTTCCTATAGAGTTGTATCCATGGATCAAGGATGACCTATGGTTGAGCTATGAACGACATGGTCTATGGCTAGGTAGAATGTGGAGAGCCCACAACTAGTTGGTTTTTCTTGCAAGATAAGTGTTCATATTTATGTATTGTGTGGGCTATTGAATTAATTGTGAATAAAGGAATAATTGCACAAATTTATGACCCCAGGAAGTTGATGTACCAATTTACCCCAACAGGGCCCACAGAATTTTGGCGCTTCATCTCCTAGGGTTACTTTTTTCGATGTTTAGGGTTTTCCATTATTTCTTAATAATAAACAGACTTTTGAGCCTCATTTTAACACATTTCAAAAGGCATGCAACTACCTCATCTCTTCTTAAAGATAAACTACCATTACCTGAGCTAGTTTATTTTCATTTCGTATTTAAGTAGTTTTCAGTATTTTGTTATCAATGAATTGAAGTCCAGTTTTCCTTGTAACCCTGTGTTTTTGTTTAAATGTGTATTTCATTTTGTTCTCACATAAATTTGGATCAACCAACTATTTAACAAAATTCTGACTGGTGTAAATGGTAAAAATTCACCTAGTAAAGAGCACAGGTGCTAAGAAAGGCTAAAAAAGATCTAAATCTATGCAATAGCCATTCGATCATTATTGATTGGCCAGATGGAAAAAAAAAATAGATATGTACCCCATGCCCCCTAAAGGGACTAGGTAGTAAGATAATTCCAGTAAGAATTGTCAATTCTAGCCTCATGTAGTGAAAATTTGTGCACATGGAATTATTCTTGGCATATAAGGAGTAATTATTTGTTTTATTTTAAAATATAATATAAAAATATATAAAATGGGGGAATGGTTCTAAGGCGGAACCCCTACTTTCCCAAATGAATGCATTGAGTGTTGTTTCAAAAGAGATATGGAGGCTCGAACTAATTTGGCGACATGAACATTTGTTTCCTCGTTGGAACAGTTCTGCAGGTGGAACCACAGGAGATTGTTGGAGTAGAGGTATGGTGGCTTTGAACTGTGGGGGCAAGGAAAGAACTACATTGAGGAGTTGTGCCATGAAGGCGAGGTAGATCAATGCCAAGGGGATATGGTCATTAGGCCATAGTATCATGTAGGTAGGGCCACAAGCCATAGAACCGATTCTGAGTTACAAAGGCGTTAGGAACGGAGGCATAAGGGAATGTGGAGGTGGACGTTTCTAGAGGGAGGAACACAGAGGTGGAACATTGTTAGAGGGTAGAGTTCAAAGAGAGGTTAAATGATATGAATGTTCCATGTCAATGGATGGAGCAATTTTCCATCGTAGCAGGGTTTCAAGAGGGGTGGAACCCTGATAATGGATAGCCCCCCTTTCGGATGGCGTTATGAGCATACCCCACCCCCATAAACCATCTAATACTTACGTTGATTGATGGTTGTTATATGGAGGGGATAGAACTCCCTCTCCCCTTTCTAACATCACCAAGGACACACTATTGTTGTCATTCATTAGATTAGTCCACCACAAGATAGACATTAATAAAAAAAGGGAAATAATTATGTGTGAATGTGTGTATTATTTGCTTCTAATATGTCGGGAGTTCATGGAGGACTTGGTGGGTGTCAAGGTAGTTGGTGATGTGGTTGGATAGCACCATAATAATATGGTTAGGGGATGGCTAGGTGGTGTGCATAGGTGTGCCATGTAGTGTCAAGGTGGTCGGACATATAGGCATGATGTGGGCAAGAGGTTATGGAAGTAGAGGAAGAGGTAAGATTTTGAGGGGAGCAGGCCCATCATTGGCTAAGGCCTTGCCATGTCAGATGGCACATGTGATGGGCATGGAATCAACCAATGCATGCTGGCCAAGTTTGAAAAGGCATGGGTTTTTGGCCAATTAGAACAAGGTAGGTGTATAAGATAAAGGATTAACTTTAATTTTGGCCAATTTAATTGGGAATTCAACTTTGTAATAGTTGAAGAACAAGGAATGAAAGAGGCCATACTTTCATATGTTTTTTTTTTGTCAGTAAAGACTATTCTATTAATAAAAAGAGGAAAAAATATTTACAGAGAGGTTTGAACCTCTAAGGGGGTTGTAGCCTGCCGTCTACCAAAACAACTATTGCAAGTGTCCTGATGCCTGAATTTTACATAGTTAATTATCAGAACCATAGGAAAACTAGTGTTCTTTAGAAAATTGATCTCTACGCTGAGCTAGATCAGGGTGAGGCTGCATAATAACCTGATCCCTTACAAAAATATTTCCCTTTAGAAGGGCTATTACATTTCCATTGAGACTCAAAAACCTGTAGACTGTAAATCTCATGCCATTGAGAAAATAAACCATGAAAATTAGGAAAAAGCATACCAAGACAAACCATAGAAGTTCGCTTTCGGAAAATTCATTGAAACCATGAAGCTCTTAATCCTGCTGAGGAGAGCCGGCATCCTTCTCGCTTGCTTGGTTGACCTAGGTAACCATGAGGTTGTCTTCTACATCCATCGCGCTGCGTCCTGGAGGGAGAACAAGGCTGAGGATGTTCCCAGAGGTGCTCGCAGGCTCACATTCTATAATGGGCTCCTGTGAAGATGAAGGCTGGTGCCGAGAGATTTCTTGCTGGCCATCGTCGCACAAAATCCCTGAGTCATTGAGGACATCCCCAATTGGGCTTCCTTGAAGAGCACTGGAAGTATGGGAGTGAGCCTGATCCTTGGATGTTTCTTCCGAACTCGCAAGCTCTTCCTCTAATTCTAGCTCTTCCTCCTGCTCCGAAAAGAGCACCGTTACAATAGCAGAGATGAGCGGCTTGTTCAGCTTGCTGCGAAACTTAAAACGAGCTGAATGGAAAAAACTGGTGAGAGAGGGACCAGAACTGTCGGAGGGTGGTGAGGGGGGCGGGACAGAAGCTAAAGGCTCTAAGCATTGCGAGACAAAGCCTCCGCAACTCCAAGAACCTCCCCATGACCCAGTATTACTCCCACATCTGGGGATTCCACATTGTCGAGGCATGGTGAAATTCGGGTGGTGAATGTCCAAACAGAGACTCTGAATTTGGGAGATGAACAACCAATTGCAGGCTAAAGACCAGACGCTCCAAGACTAGATGCCTTCTAGCACAACCCAATTATTAACTGATAAAACCCACTGCTCTCACTCAGTACTGACCAGATACGCTATGCCTAGACCCCAAACAATGAAAAGCAACACGAAATTCTTGTGCCAGACACAGACACAGAGAATGAACTTAATGAAACATATGTCAACAGTATTCAGACACAGGAGTAAACTTAATGAAACAGGTTCAGACCCAACGGACCCTCTTAACATTCCAGAACCAACGGACATATGCCTAACCCAGGGAGGCTCCCATGCGCTGTTCCCTACCCTGGAACTCAGCCGAATTAACCACCTGAAGCATGCCTCTGTGCCATATCCGCCGACGAGCAGCTCTTTTATGCCCTGATTGCGGCACGCCATCCGGGAATGATGTCCTTGCAATTCATTAATTCTCCTGCTCAGCGCCATTACTCCCAAGCCCGATCCGCCATTACTCAAAGCCTTGAATGCCTGAGTTTCGCCTTCCGTTAACCGCCAAGAACTGCTGGTCGTAATGCTAGCTGTCGTCCTCTTTAGTAATGGCATTAATACGTGGTTAATGCACCAGCATCCAGGTGTGAGTCTTCCTTCGACTGCCTATCATTGTTTACAATATCATTGAATGTTGAGAGCTGCCTTTCAGGAACTGTGCTGGAAATCAAGCCCTCAACGAAATCTTCTCCACTGTCTACTCCCAAATTAGCTAGAAAATCCGCTAGCTTGTTCCCTTCTCTTCTGATGTGTTTAAAGGAAATTGCTTGTTGAATAGAAAACCATTGCTTGAGGAGGTCCAGGCGAGGAGCCAGTCTCCAGCTGCTACTGACTTTGTGAACAGGGGATCCTTGCATTAGTTTTGAGGCCATAGTGATGATGATTTGGGAGTCTCCTTTCACAATAAGAGGAAAAAAACCTTGTTCTTGTGCTAGATTAAGACCTCTCCATAATCCTTCTAGTTCCACTACATTATTGGTGTTCCATCCAATTGAGCCATGAAAAATTATGAGAGGGGTACCTTGAGAGTCTCTGATTGCTCCTCAAAATCCCATTTTCCCTGGATTGCCTCTTGAAGCACCGTCAAAGTTAAGTTGAAACATATTGATTGGCGGTGGGTTCCATATAGCTGTTGGAATCTGATTCTTAGGTATGTTATCCTTGGTTGGAAGCGTCGTATTTAATTGAATCTGCCAATTGTCCCAAATAGTTTGTTCCTGCGGGTTTGATGGGAAGTCTTCCTTGGACCATACTTTGACAACTAGAGTTTCTCTAAGGTTATTATGCAATCCCATCCATAACTGCTCAAGCGACATTGATTGATCTTTAAAGATCCTTATGTTTCTCTCCTTCCGAATTTTCCACATTAATAGACTAGTGATGAGTTGCCATAGAACATTTAATAGTTTACTTTGATATGGCTCTTGGCTCCAGGTGCGAAGGGTGCCTATGATATCCCCATGCACTCTACCTTCTTTTTGACACCGAAATGTGATCTTTTCCCACATTTTCCTTCCAAGCTGATAGGTTTGCATGAGATGTAATGTTGTTTCCTCGTCTTGGTTGCAGTTGGGACATATGGATGGCCCTACGAAGTTCCTTTTTCTTACATTGTTCCAGGTTAAATTTCTATTGTGAGACAGCAGCCATAAAAAGGTAGAGACCTTCGGCCATATGGAGGAGTTCCATATATTATTCCATAACTTATCTTTAACTGCCCTATCTTTGACCATACTTTCATATGTTATTGCCCAAGAGTCGAAATTTTGCCTATAAATAGTCAAAAGAAAGGTAATTTTGATAAAAACACTAATGACAAGTCAAAAACTAAAATTAGAGGTACAAATTTTCAAGAAACCAGGAAGAAATATACAAGAGTTTTAAGGAGAAGAATTAGAGTAAAGTTGAAACTTCTGGAAGGCATAAATTATTGCTCTAATGTCAAAATTTCATAAGCAAGAAGTCTAAAGGAATCTATTGATGAAAAGAACACAATGGTACTTGCATAATTTCGAATTGGTTGATAATTTTAGAGAATTTATCTAAGAAATATTCCAAGGCCAAAAGGTAAGAGACATCATGAAAATTGAAAGAGTCGAGGACATGTCAAACTATAACAACCCAGAAGAGAAGGTTAGGTTAGTAGATATCAGTGTGGTAAATGTACAAAATAAATCAAATGGACACCTGATGAGTAGGACAATAGATAGACACTTGGAGGAGACTTTAAGAAGCCTCAAGATGGAGGTTCTGAGCTTTAAAGTTGATAATGATTGAATGATAAAAGAATAGCAACAACTCAACACTCAAATTCTGTAGAGTTTGAATAGAATTAATGGGAATTAGACTAACAATATGAGTCTAGACATGCTTGTGAGCATGAGAACATATTTGGTTTCGGAAGCTCAAGGCAAGCTAAGAGTGTTGACCAACAACATTTTTATGTAGAAAGAAGGTCAAATTTGGAAGCCTTAATCATTATTTACCATTTTAAAGGAAAGGGTAACCTATGGTGGGAACAACTTAAGGAAGTGAAGTACTTGGACGAGAGGAAACTGGCATAGAGGAATTTTAAATAATATTTTCAAAATATGTATTTATCTAAGTGCTACTATGAAAGGAAGATGCAAGAATTCTTTCAACTTTAGTTAAGCAACATCACTATCAAGGAATATGGTTGGAATTTCACAAAGTTGCTAATATATTTGGGATTTATTAAAGATGAAAAAGTCAATATCCAAAGGTATGTTAGTGTGATACCTTCATCTATACAAGTAGCCTTAATTTGGAAGATCCCAAAACCCTCAATGCAATAATGAGGAAGGTTGAGTAGCTATATGAGCATAGAAAGAATAGATCATTTGTATAAAGAGCATGGGACAATGAGAATAAGGATTTCATGGAGAAAAGGAAGAAGGGTTTTAAATCCTTTATTTCTAGAATGGGAGATAATTGAAACAAAAATCATCTCAAGTTTTCAGTGAACCTAAGGGCAACAATTTCTTGAAAAAAAACCCTAGTTTCAACCAATCAAATATTGGGGCTATTAGGGATATCACGGATTTAAATAGTATCCTCATAAGGTTGAGAGTAATAAGACTACGAAAAAATATAAATAACTTATATAGTGGAGGATGAGGGAAAAGTCATGCCCAAGATTTATGTTGCGCTAGATAACAAGCAAGTTGAGTATCAAGCACACATTATTGAAATCAATGGTAAGTTACATAATCAACCTACTACTATTTTAATTGACTCAAGATCTAGTCACAATTATATTGATTTGAAACTGGTAGAGAAATTAAATTTGGAGAGTAACAAACACCATAAAGAATGGTTGGCTCAATTAGCTATAGGAGTGAAGAAAGAGTTACAAAACTTGTAGG
The DNA here is from genome assembly GCA_000404065.3 of Pinus taeda. Taxonomy (NCBI): domain Eukaryota; kingdom Viridiplantae; phylum Streptophyta; class Pinopsida; order Pinales; family Pinaceae; genus Pinus; species Pinus taeda. The sequence continues at coordinate 90,539 of APFE030660080.1, read as the reverse complement.
AGAATGTCCAATTGATATGAATTGACTAAATACAAAGGTTGAGTTGAATATAATGTCATTGTGATGTTATTATTTTTTTATCAGCATAGATTGGTTGGGGAAGAATCGTGAAGTTCTAGATTGCTATAGCAAATATTTTACTTTTATTGATAATGAGGAATAGCAGAGAAGGTCTAGGAAATCCCTAGACCAATTTATATTAGAGAGATATTAGGTTTACAGCTAAGGAATAATTTTATAAAAGGATTTCAAACCTTGGTAGCTCATCTAGAGGAATCCAATAGGGATTAGCATGATAATTTGTAGGATTATCCTATACTAAAAGAGTATGCTGATTTTATTTTATTTTATTTTTATTTTTATTTTTTTATTTTTTTCTGAGTTTCAAAGATTACCTCCAAGGAGGGATATATATTTCTCCTTACCTCCAAGGAGGGATATATATTTCTCCATTGATTTGTTACCTAGAACCTCTCCATTATCTAAAGCACCTTATGGAATGCGTACTTTGGATCTTAGTGAATTGAAAATGCAGGTGGAGGATTTATTAAGGGATACATATGAGCCAATGTATCATCATGAGTGTTATACAGAATTTATACCTACGGATAAGTATATCTTCTCTAAGTGGGTAGTTACACTTAGAACAACTAAAGTAAAGATGTTTAACCTTTTCCTACAATAAACATATAAGATCAAAGAACCTACTTGTGATCCTTTGCTTCCTTTCATCTCCTTTGAGTTGCTCCCGTCACTCCCACTCAAACTGAATTCACTCAATTGGTACCTGCCAACATAAACAAAAGACGAAAACAATCAAAGCATATGATCTATTTACTATAAAAAAATGGAATCAACAACATTTGAATATACATTCATCATAGATATAGACACAATTATTGGAAAAGGAACAAACAACTTTATTGATTGATAGAAGGAGAATTTACACCCAATGTGGTTCGATCTCGTGTCACTCATCCAACTTAGTCCAAGCCCTCATCACACCAATAGCAACATCAATCCAATAGCATAACATTACTTTGATAATGGTTTCAAGTCTCTAAACCAACAATATGTATCTATAATATCCAAGCCCCTCTGGCTTTATGATGGGTGGCCAATTTTTAGATGAATGCAAGTGGTTTTCTCATTAATATGGCATTGAATGGTTTTCCATAATTGGATGATTAGTTTCCATGTTCAAAGGGATGAGAGGATAGAGGATTAGATGATCAAAGGCTATCCTAATTTGAGCTCATCTTGATAGGATATGAGCTAGGTTCATTCTAGAAGGCTCTATAAAGGAGGAATATACTCAGGATCCAATGAAAATTTCTAGGATTCTCGCCCAACACAGGCTTGAGTGGCCTTAGGTGCTCTGCAACACAGCCTTGAATGGGGCTACCTGCTCTCTAGAGAACTTACCCCTAGCCAAGGGTGCGTTGGTGACCCAAGGAAGCACTTCAACAAGGTTTGAAGTCAGGAAATTCTCATGGATGAAAGCACTCAATGACGTGGCATGTCTAGGGAATATAGCAACTATATTAGGGTTTGATAGACCATGTTTACACTAATATAATCGTTGGTAGTGATGTTCCCAAATACACCTATAACAACTGCCCCCTAAAGCATGAAATCAAAATGATAATGTTGAGTGATATGCTTTATGATGTGATGAGGAGGATCTAAAGCAGGTAGTGACCTACATCAATTATAATACATAATATCATGATATATTTGAATGAATTTCTGAGGGAAGGCATACCCATGCTCAACATATAAACTTTTCATTAGATGTACATAAATTAAATAGTCGTCTACAGATATATATCCATGATAAGATGACCATTTGTGTAAATCCATCATACAGATGATTTAGTACTCTCCTGAAATTGCAACCCAGATGGATGAAACTAGATCCAAGGTCCTCTATCTCGTCCAATCATTTTCTCAAGTACGAGTCTGACCATGTGAAAATGTGATCTAAATTCAAACATGGGAAGACACCATTTGATTACCAACCAATGATGTAAGAAGTTAACAGATGTGAGAGAAATAACCAATAACAATAATGATTCTCAAAATACTACAGTACATTCTGTATGGTGTGAATAGATGTTTTGATGTTGAACACCATACAAAGTCTTTCAATCAAAGGCTTTTGATGTAAACTTGTCCCCGGAAGCGAGAAACTTGCCATTGATGTATGCAAACCTCAAGGTACTAGAAGGGTGCTTCTAAGTCAACTTCCTAGATAATGTGTTGATGTTGACAAGAAATAACTCATCGCAGGAGGGCCTTGATGTATCCCCCATCAATGACATGAAACAAGTGTAATCATTTTGAAGACAAAATGTGATTGATGACATAATGTTCAGGAATGGCGGTCATGAAAATGAAGGTTTATGAGTATTGCAAAGGATGAATTTTACTGAGTGACTTCTCTTGAACTTGTCGGTGAAACTGAATGAATTGGTAGCATTGACCAAAAAAAAAATTGATGGATGGTGTGATAGACCATAGGTATGATAACCAACAAGCAGATAACCCAACCCAAATGGTCACAGAGATGAAGTGAATGTTTCAAGTTCAAGAGCGACTTGCTACCATAAAGTGATTTATCCCTTTTCCCATTTTCCATAGTCATTTCTAACCAATACCTCTTTATTTTTTAACAAGCTTGAGGAGGATAACATATGTTTGATGTATAATTCTACCCTTTAGGTGAATCCATCACTATGTGATGTTTTAGTGAGTCTAATGAAGGTGAAACTCAATCTTTTCATGATGGAAAATTTTGTCACTATTTGATGCTTCAACGAGTTTAACGACAATGAGAACTCAGTCCTTTTCATGTTTAGAGAGTTTGAAAAGGGACAAAAGGAAAACTCCACAAGTTCCTTTTTGTAAATTTGTCTCTCAAGTCCAAAAAAGCATAAATAATACAAGAGAGAACCTATTGATCATGTTCGATCAACGTATTCCTTTTTCGTAAGTAATCTATCTCAGTCCAAAAAAGGGTTAAACTTATACTAAATAGATGTTTTTTCCAATCCGTTTACAAGCTGAAAAGGACAAGCACCTAGAAATATTTTCATATTTTGTGAGTCTAAAAAGAGCTGAAAGAGGACTCTAGGGGGGTTCCTTTTTTGATGTTTAACAGAGCTCGAAAAAGAGATAAAAGTATGCTATGTGGTCAAAAGTATATTTTAGGATCATGCATGTCAAATTCACTATGTCAGTTGCAAACCTGCTCAAAGAACCACCAAACGGATTAAACATACCTATTTCATTCGTAAAAATAGGTAAAAACTATATTTTATTCATTTAATGAACATGGGATAACCATAAAACAAGAATTTACCAAGCCATTTTACTATTTGACATTTACCATTCAATTTTGTGCTCTGAACCAATTTTTTACCTCAGACTTCAGCATCTGATTGTTGGAGATTATGTGGATCATTCTTCGTGCCTTCAAGACCAGGTAGGATATCTACCTCTTATCTTTCATTTAAGGTCATTCTTTTTCAATTTTAGGCAAAAATTTTAATGTTTTGGGGTCCCTAGGGTAAATATATCACACCCTAGGATCATTGCACCCTTATGCATCGAAAATTGTACTATAGAGCAGTCAAACAGAAGGGAAACTACTCTGCATCGCACTATCTAAAGATCAGGGGTGCATTGGGCACAATTTAGAAATTTGATTCATCATTTCTACCCAAAATCTCTTCAATTTTTTGCATGAAATGGATCCTAACTAAGCCTATGTTGTGATTTCACAATTTGATCAGATCGGAATGGCTATCACATGACATGAAAGAGAACATGAAGAACATGATATGGTTGCCCTAAATGATCCTGGTACTATTGAGGCCCTCAGATATTGCGAGTTACTCAAATATTTCATGTTATCCAAGATGAGGCAACAATTAGAACTATTGCATTTCTTGGTTCATTCCTGGGATCCAGCAGAATAGGCTTTTCACATAAGGGACAAAGTGCTCCATGTATTGATGGATGATATTTACTTTCTCACAGGATTGTCGAGACGTGGTGTCCGCATTTATTTTTCAGGTTTTTCCCATGGGGGTGAATCGGTGAGGGACTACATTTGACAATTCCGCTAGCCAGGTACACAACCTAGCAAATATGGAAAGATAAACATCAGGTATGTTCATGATATGCCCTTGCAAACAATCCTCTTTACTATCAAAAAGTTGGCGGGTAGCATGACACTTCATGTTGCGACTAGATCATACATGTAGTATTAGCTCAAGTGTCTGGAGCCAACTATGTTCAACTAGTGTGAGGCAGTATTCTCTTTGATGAAAGAGCAACTGACTAATGTAAAAAGAAGTAAGATGAAAAATTTCAGCTATGGATTTACCTTGATCACTTTTACTTTGGAGAGAATTACATTGATGCAACCTCAGCATGTGACACTAAGTTTAGTTGGTCCTAGAGATCCATTGATGCAAAGATGGGTAGAGTTGATGGCTAGACATGCTGGTCAGTTATCAATCTCATTTTCTACCACATTCTTTAGTTGGCTCTGTCGACAACATATTTCCATAGAGGAGCATCCATATGCAGAGATGGATTTCTATAGAGATCCAGATTTGAGGTTACCAGTGGGTGCTCAATGGGAAGCTATAGGAAAATTGTTTTGACCATGTATTTTTTATTTTTTGAGCTTTTACATGCTTTTGTATTTTTTTATGTTTCCAAGACTAAACTAAAAATGTTCTGATGTATACACATGTTGGCACTATTCAACCAATGGGTCATCAACAGGAGGTGGGTGAACCAATGGGGAGAAATGTTCGAAGATCAGTTCTTCAGGATTTAGATCTGATCGAGACACTGGCGGAGTTGCAGCATCATATAGAGGGGATAACCCTTGGTTAACCGGATGTTCAGATCAAGGAGTTACCAATGAGACTACAGATCCATACTATTGGCATACCTAGCCATTGGATGAGGCTATTACGCATGATAGCTTAGTAAGTGACCTGTTATCATGAGCATCATTAGATCTACTTAAGATGATTTACTGTATGCATTTTGAGATTTTGAGGTCAAATGACCAACATGTCTTGGAAACAATTTTTTGTAAAAACTTTGAACATCTATCTATTTTACTTTCAATGTTTTTGTATGGTTATGTGCTATTCAACTGTTAATGTGAATTCAAAATTTACTCTTTACATATGTCGTAAATGTCTGTTTAACACGTAATTCGCTAAAGAATCAGTCAATGTGTTAAAGTTTTTGAAAATGTGTTGTATTGAATGAAATCAAAATGTCTTACCAAGAGATGAACTCTAAGGAATATACGATGAATAGTTGGATTTTGGACGGTATAAACATTCATAAGTTGTAGTACGACAAGTTGTGAGTCTAACCTAATGATGATTCGACGAATGCCAAGTGAAATGGCATCAAAGAGTATTTCGTTCAATGCACTATACTCAATGATATTGTTCATAAAATGACCGATACAAATCCCTTGAAAACTCACTAACTTGCCACTTGGAGTGAACATGACCCATGCTATAGAGGATAGGTTCTGCATACTATGACTAGCACCATCGACATAACCAAAAAATGGTTCCAAATATTCTGACATCTCCAATAAATGTAAAGCGGATTACTAACCACATAAAATCTCTAAAATTCACACTCTGACACACACACGCAATCAAAGCATATATACAATGTTTTTACTACGCACAATCAAGCATAGTAACGTTTAAGATACAACCCGCTTTGGGGCTACAACAATGGAATTCCATAATAATCAACCAACTCATAAGCGCCTTTTGCCAAAACGCACTTGACAATGTAGGGGCCCATCCATAATGGTTCGAATTTTCTTATTCCTAATTTATCGGCTTCCTGATCATAAAGCAACACCAACTCTCCTTCTGAGAATATGCGAGGCTTGACATTGTAGTCATATTGTGCCTTAATTCATTTCTTATGTGCTTCATTGGCCAATGCAGCTTCACGATGTGTTTTAGCTAGATGGATGAGTTCTAAGAAACGTGCTTCCTCATTAGAAGTGTAAGGTAGCAAGTCAATTGCGAGTTTTAGTGATGAAATCTCACATTGTATTAGCAAGATTGCCTCAATACCATACACCAATTGGAAAGGTGTGAATCCAGTTGCATTTCTTACCGAGTTTTGGTAATCCCATAAAGCTGAGTATATGATCAAATTCTAGTTTCATTTGTGAACTCTTATCATTCGTTGAAGCATTCGCTTAAGTACTTTTTTGATGGCTTCAACTTGTCCATTAGCATGTGGATAATAAGTAGTAGAACTATCATGTGAGAGTCCTAACTTGGCAGTTAATTCATTCATCATGTGATTGTGAAAATGTGAACCATGATCTGTAACTACAACTTGTGGTACACCAAACCGTGCAACCACATGGTTGAAGAAAAAAATTGCAGTTGTCTCACCACTATTGTTTAATGTAGGCATCGCCTTGGTTCATTTCGTAAAATAGTCAATGGCGACAATAATATACCCATGCTCCCCAACCAAGTGAGGGTTACATGTCATGAAATCAATGCCCCATTTTGAAAATGGTCCAACAACGATGATAGGATGCAGTGGTTCAGGTAGTAATCGAGTTTTACGGTCAAAAATATGGCATGCATGACAATTTCTAATAGCAGTAATGCAATCGTTAAATATGGTAGGCCAGAAATAACCAGCACAGAGAATTTTCTATGCGGTAGCATAACCAAATAAATTTCCACCACAAGCACCAGAATGGAAATAATTAGGAACTTTCTCAGCTTCCTCATGTGTGAGGCACCTATGAAAATTCGTATCGATACTACGATGGTAAAGGGTGTCGCCAATGATCAGATAATATTTGGCTTGATATTGAATACGTCATTGTTGCAGGTGAGAGGTATCGGACCAGAAAGTTTGGTTTTGGAGATAGATCAATATATCTCCATACCAAGGGTCAGATGATGAGATCAGAAATAAAGACTCATCTGAAATTGATGGTTCCACTGTTGAGTTGATGGCGGTAGAGGGAAGGTTGTTGTTATGCGGAATTTTGCATCTACGAATAAACACAATTTCCCTAGGTGGGTAGCTACACCTAGAACAATAGATTTAAAGCGCTTAACCCTTTTCTATAGAAGATAAATAATGCAAGGGACCTACTTGTTATATTTCGATTTCCCTTTGTCTCCTTTGTTTGGCTCCCATAACTCCTTCTTGAACTTAATCCGCTCAATAAGTACCTGCAATCATAAACAAAAAACAAAAACAAATCAAAGCAGGATATCTATCTACTATAAGAAAATGGAATTGAAATCATTTACACATATAATCATAATACATAAAGACAAGAATATGGGAAAAGGTGTAAATGGCTTTATTAAGTAGAAGGAAGAATTACAACCATGAAGTTTGATCCATTGTGACTCTTCCAGCTTGGGTTCCAACCAACATCACATCAAAAGCACAACACTCTGGTAGCATAAAAGTACTTTCTTACAATCTCAAACCTCACACCAATAGTATTCCCTTACAAATTCTCAAAGTCCAATCCCTGATCACTTAGATAAGTGCTCAATTTATAGGAAAATGTAGGAGGTTTGGTCATAAATGAGGGTATTGAATGGCCTTCCAAACTTAGAGTTAGTTTCCATGGAGGAAGGGATGAAATGATAAGTGGTTACTTAACTCATTCCCTATCCAATTTCGAGCTCATAGGAGATGATAAGTGTGAGAATCTTCTAGAAAGCTCCAGAAGATAAGAATATCCCAGAACCCTATGAGGATTTCACTCAATCTCACCCAGAATAGGTCAAAGTGGGCCTAAGTTCTTTGGAAAGAACCTTGACATGGGCCTACCTACACTAAAGCACACTTACCCCTAACCAAGGCAGCGCTAGTCCCTCAAGGAGGCATTTTTGGAGGGCTTTAGGCCAAGAAACTCTCAGGGAAAGAGGCACCCAAAGTGATGACTTGTCTAGGGCACGTAGCAACTAAATTATGGTTTGATGAGCCCTAAAATTACTAATTTGAATGATGGGAGTGATGTGCCCAATTGGATCTGTAACAGATGCCCCATAAAGCATGAAGTCGAAAATGTTAATGTCGAGTGATATGCTTTACAATGTGATGAGGAGGTTCCAAAGTAGATGGTGACCTGCATCGATTACAATACATAATATCATGATATTTTGATTTTTTCTCATGAATTATTGAGGGAAGGCATACCCATGCTCAACATATAAACTTTCATTATAAGTACATAGATAGTCGTCTACAGATATAGACCTATGATCGGATGAGCATCAATGTAAAGCCATTATACAGATGATTTGGTACTTTCCTGAAATCACAGCCCAGATGGATGAAACTAGATCTGAGGTCTTCTATCTCATTCAATCATTCGCTCAAGTATGAGTCTAACCATGCGAATGTGATCTAAAGTCAAACATGGGAAGACAATGTCTAATTACAAACCGATGATTTAAGTCGTTAACACACGCGAGAGAAATCACCGATAATGATAATGATCCTCAAGGTACTACAATACATTATGCATGGTGTAAATGGATGTTTTGATTTCAAACACCATACAAATTCTTTTGATAGAAACCTAGATGTCAACCTATTGTCAGAAGCGAGAAACCTGCCATTGATGTATGCAAGCCTCAATGTACTGGAAGGGTGTTTCTAAGTCAACTTCTTGGATAATGTGTTGATGTCGACAAGAAGTGACTAGTTGTATGAGGGCCTTGGTGTATCCCACATCAACGACATGAAACAAGTGTAATTATTTTTGGAGAAAGAATGTGACTGATAACACAAGGTTTAGGAATGTATGTCATGATAATGAAGGTTTATGAGTATTGCGAAGGATTACTTTTGACTAAGTGACTTCTCTTAAACATGTCAACGACACTGAATGAATTGGAAACATTGACCCAAAACCAAATTAATGGATGGTATAATAGACCAAGGTATGATGACCATCAAGCAGATAACCCAACCCATGTAGTCACAGTGATGAAGTGAAAGTCTCATGTTCAAGAGCGACGAGTTGCAATAAAGTGGTTTACCCCTTTTTCCATTTTCCCTAGTCATTGTTGACCAGTACCTCTTTATTTTTTATCAATATTGAGGAGGATAGCATATGCTTGTTGTATAATTCCACTCTTGGGGTGAATCCATTACTATGTGATGTTTTAACGAGTCTAGTGAAGGTGAGACTCCATCTCGTTAGGATGGACAAGTTTGTCGCTATTTGATGTTTTAACGAGTTTAACAACAATGATAACTTGGTCCTTTTCATGTTTATAGAGTTTGAAAAATGACAAAAAGAAAAATCCACGAGTTATTTTTCGTATATTTGTCTCTCAAGTCCAAAAAGATGTAAAATAATATAAGAGAGAACCTATTGACCATGTTCAATCAATGTATTCTTTTTTCGTAAATAATCTATCTTGGTGGGGAAAGGGTTAAACTTATACTGAGTAGATATCATTTTCAATCCGTTAACGAGCTAAAAGGACAAGCGCTTGGCAATCTTTTCATATTTCAAGAGTTTGAAAAGAGCTTAAAGAGGACTCCACTTAGAGGAACGAGTGGTGTCTAGGATATCAATTGGTTATGGTGATGTGGGAACTTCTCAAAACATGTTGATTTATGTGAAGAGGCTGGCTAATAAGACCACTCATTGCAATTGTTCCTCAAAAATGGTAAAACAACCAAGTGAAAGTGTATGATCGGCCAAGTAGATAGTGACGATGGAAGAAGAAAAAACAAGGCTCGTCTGATGGAGGAGGCTGATAGAATGGCAACCACGAGGGTTAAAATGGAGATGGGTTCATTTTTACACAAGCTTGAAACATATTGAACTATGCTTGGATTCAGTTTCATGTTTACACAATCTTCAAATGAAAAACTATGCTTGGATTCAATTTCATGTTCACACAAGCTTGAAACGAAAAACTATGCTTGGATTCAGTTTCATTTTTACACATGCCTGAAACAAAAAACTATGCTTGGATTCAGTTTCATGTTTACACAAGCTTGAAACAAAAAACTATGCTTGGATTTAGTTTCATTTTTTCACAAGCTTGAAATGAAAAACTATGCTTGAGATTGGTTTACATGCCCCAAACATGATGACTTGATTCTAGGTGCATGACCCCCAAGCTTCATTGCATTCACCTAAGTAGACTACTTGTGGTTATTAGGTGGATGGAATGAAGGTTCATTTATGAGATCAAGTGAAAGACTCGACTGAGATTTTACGATATATAATCAAATACTCAAATTGGAACTTTTCTCTAGGGGACCTTGTTTCATTTTTTAATGAGCTTGACACAAGACAAGGAACTATGCTCAAATTCCTTGTTTCATTTTTTAACGAGCTTGACACAAGACAAGGAACTATGCTTATATTCTTTGTTTCATTTTTAACAAGGTTGACACAATATAAGGAACTATCCTCATACCCTATGATGATGTATGTATCCCTTGCTATTTGTTATCTTTCTCTTTCCCTTTGTCTCCTTTTTTTGGCTCTAGTCGCTCCTTCTCGAACTTAATCTGCTCGACAAGTACCTGCAATCATAAACAGAGGACAAAAACCAATCAAAGCAAGAGATCTATCTACTATAAGAAAATCGAATCAAAAGCATTTACACATAAAATATTCATACATAAAGACAAGAATATGGGAAAAGGTGTAAACAACTTTATTAAGTAAAAGGAAGAATTACAACCATGAAGTCCAATCCATTGTAACTCTTCCAGCTTGGGTTCCAACCAACATCACATCAAAAGCACAACGCTCTGGCAGCATAATAATACTTCCTTACAATCTCAAACCTCACACCAACAGTATCTCCTTAGAAATTCTGAATGTCCAGCCCCTGATCACTTAGATGAGTGCTCAATTTATAGGAAAATGGAGGAGGTTTGGTCATAAATGAGGGTATTGAATAGCCTTCCAAACTTAGATTTGGGCTCCATGGAGGAAGGGATGAGAGGATAGGAGGTTACTTAACTCATTCCCTATCCAATTTCGAGCTCATAAGAGATGATAAGTGTGGGAATCTTCTAAAAATCTCGAGAAGATCAGAATATTCCCAGAACCCTACGAAGATTTCACTCAATCTCATCCAGTGCAAGTCAAAGTGGGCCTAAGTTCTCTAGAAAGCACCCTAACATGGGCCTACCTACATTGAAGCACACTTACCCCTAACCAAGGCTGTGCTGGTCCCTCAAGGAGGCATTTCTGGAGGGCTTTAGGCCAAGAAACTCTCAGGGACGGAGGCATCCAAAGTGACGAATTGTCTAGTGCATGTAGCAAATGAATTATGGTCTGATGAGCCCTAAAATTATTGATCTAAATGATGGGAATGATGTGCCCAAATGGATCTGTAACAGTCGCAAAGAAGCTCGGAAAAGGCTAGAGATTTCTTTGACTTGGATTTGATGAATTCCAAATCAAATTCCCGCAAAATGATGATCCATTTTGAATATTTTCCCCCCAACAATTGATGTGACAAGTTGTATGTCATAGGGTTTCAATCTGAAATTACAGTGGTCTTTCAAAGCATCATCTAATGGTGAAATCTCTATACAACTTGAACGGAAGCCTAAGCTAGCTTCTAAACGTAAGAATACTTAACTTACGTATCATGAGATTACGACTCAAATAATATATCGGATGTTCAATCCCATATTCTTCTTGGATTAAAACCATAACAATGGTTGTATCTGCAGTGGCGAGATACAGGAAATAGTCATTCTGCTAATTAGGGGAATACATTAATGACGCTCGGAATAAGGCATCTTTGAGATCATCAAAGGAAGCTTGTGCAACTTGGTCCCAATGGAAGGGACTTCTCTTTTTCGATTAAATCCTTTAGCCATTTCAGCATAGTTGGGAATGAAACTCCTTAGAAGGTTAGCCTTCCCTTGGAGTCTCTGTAACTGAAGTAAATTGGAAGGTGGAGGCAGATCAAGAATTGCCTTAACCTTCAAGGGGTCGAGTCGAATTCCTTCTTTAGACATTATGAAACCAAGAAAATGATCAGAACCAACATAAAATACACATTTATGTGGATTGAGTCGTATTTTGTAGTGTCAGTAGTAAAAGGATGGCTCTCAAATGTTGCGGGTGATCAGCCCGTTTACGTGAATGAGTAGGTAAGTCATCTAGATAGGGTTGAACAATGTATTTGATGTCATTGAAGGCATAATTCATTGCCCTCTGAAAAGTTTCCCCAACGTTCTTCAAACCAAAAGGGAGTTTCCTATATGTGAATGTGCCCCAGGGACAAATAAAGGCAATTTTAGATTGGTCTTCTGGGTGGATATCGATCTGATTATAGCCGAAAAAACCATCCAGAAATGAAAATATTTCACATCTGAAACATGCATCAATTATCTGGTCGATAAAGGGAGTGAGATAGTTGTCTTTTGGACAAGCATGATGAACATTCCTATAATCAACACAGACTCATATTGTTCCTTGTTTCTTCATGACAGGGACAATATTCGAAACCCAATCGGTAAGAGGAATGGGGTATATGAAACCAACATGCAAATTTTTTTTACCTTCTGCTTTTATGGAAGCAACCTTCTTTGGATGAACAAGATGGAGGCGCTATCGTACTGAATTGATATCAAGATACATTTTAATATTGTGTTCAATTATACTAGAATCAATACCTCATTTGACCAAGAAAATATATTGTGGAATTCATGAAAAAGAGCACGGTAAGTTTCAAGTTATGATGGAGAACAATATTTGCCAACATGGATGTTTTCTACAATTCAAGGTTTAGTCGAAATATCGATAGAAATGGTTTCTTTGATATTCGATAAGCTTCGTTCGGAATCAATTGTGTCTATAAATACATAATTTGAAAGGAAATCAATTACTGAAGAGCGATTTAGCTCATTTGTAATATCTTCTATGTGATCTGGAAGATGGGATTGATGATGATAATTTACCCATGGTTCTTCTTCTATCATCATTGATTGGATGATTCCTTCATCAGTAGAAAATGTACGTGAAAAAGGATCAGAGGAAGTACCATGTTCTAATGAACGATCAACCCATACAATCGATGATGATGCATTTGGATTTGTTACACAAGCCCAAAAGATTTATTGCTATGCGAGCTCAATTGGGCTTAGCAGCATGGTTTCATTATGCATATCAACTTCGGAATTATTGGAAATATTCCATGAGTTAGATGAAATGGAAGATATCATGTTACAGGTCTCAAATTTTATGACTTTCACCGTTTGTGATGGTGATGGTAGTGAAAAGGTGCCCAGTAGGGAAGAATCTTTGAAGAGACCTGCTCCAATGTTCTAAAGAGATAGAGGAGGTTCGTGAACTAATGAAATGCTTCCAGTTTCCTGTGAACTAGAGGCGAAGAAGACGAGTTGATCAATTACTGTGGTTCCACCTTTATGAGGGAAAGTGATCATACGTAAGTATGTCAAAACCACAGTAGTAATTGTGTAAACCCACAAGATTCCTAGTAGAATATTGTAGTCAAGGGGTCCGCCAACGACCTCAACTTCAACAGTTACAATTTCCCCCCCTAGTTCTATCTGCATGTTACTTAAAATTCCACAAGGTGTATAAGTGTGATCGTCAAAAGCTTTTAACGTCGTAGGTGATCGTGTAATATCCCTCCCCTTAATAATAAATAATAATAATAATATATAATATAATAATAATAATAATAAAATAATACAAAAATAATAAATATGATATAAATAATTAAATAATAAATTGCTTAATAATAAATAATAATAACTAATAAATCATAAATAAATGATATTTAAAATATATATAAGAAAATAAATAAAAATAATAAAAATAAAAATGGTTATTCTCTAAATAAGAATAAATAGAAATAAAACAAGAAAAATAGGAAAAAGAATAAAATAAAACAGGAAAGCTAAAGAAAAGAAAAGAAATAAAACAAGAAAACTAAAAAAATCAAAAGAAAAGTAAAGAAAGCTTAAAATCTAAGTCACATGTAGACACATGGAGTGTGTGCATGTGGTTCCCCATCCAATGTTTGCTCTATTTATTAGAGAGTGAGGAGGATGGAAGGCATTCCATCTTTCCGAGTTTCTATAATTTATTCTCTTGGGGGAATGGTGTTCTAAGATCTAGGAGTCACTGGCAGTAATACGTTGATTGAGGGCTCAGGGGTGGCCAGTTGTAGTAGATCCTTGCATAATTGAGCCTCCGATTGGGACGAGAGTCGTCCCCAAAACCTTGTTGCAGATAGCAGACTTCAACCGAAATCACAAAATCAGAAGAAAAGTAAAGAAAGCTAAACATCAAAGTCGCGTGTAGAGACATGGAGTGTGTGCATGTGGTTCCCTATCCAATGTTTGCTCTATTAATTAGAGAGTGAGGAGGATGGGAGGCATTCCATCTTTCCTATTTTCTATCATTTATTTATGATTTATTAGTTTTTATTATTTATTATTAAGTGATTTATTATTTATTATTTATAATATTATTTATTATTTATTATTAAGGGGAGAGATATTATAGATCGTGACAAAGGCTGTGAGCCAAGTGTTTTCCAGCCCCTTCGTCAACAATGGTTTGGTGAATGAGGTGATTCAAAGCATTTACTTGGATAGAGAATGCTAACTGTGCTGGTAATTGTGGCGTATAACCCACATGGTTAAAAACTATGAGATTGGAATCCTTTGGATCAATTCCAACAATTGCTGACAATAAAGCATGCTTTTGGGAGGGACAATTTTGAATCACCTCAAGCATCGACATAGAAGAAGGTGACTGAGCCAAATCTTCTACTATGTTATAATTTTCCACTGCTCGAGCTCGAGGGTTGAATGTAGATTTATTAACAACTCCATTAGGTGGTTTTATTGTTAAATCTGGTGCAATGGGTGGTGGAATGGAGTCATATGAAGTTAAAGTCGAATTATTGGGTTGATCTATAGCCTGGTTATTCGATGACGATGGTGGATTACCGTAATATTTGCTCAGTGCCATGTGAGAGCAAGTATGCTTGCCTCTCACATGGTATCAGAGCTGAGGTGAAGACAAAGCCCGAGAAACAACAAGAGAAATCACCAAAGAGAATATTGGCAAGGCTATCCTAAAAGAACTATGGGGTCCTCAACACTCTTCCCTGCTAAGGACAAGCTCTGTGAGAGCTGACTATCATGGATGGAAGATGTCTATTGATCTAACCTTAGAATATCAAGGAGTGTTGGACCATGTGAGAGGCAATATTGTTGAGCCTCCATCAAATGCACCTACTGCTACTAGGAACAAACGGCAAATCGGTGAAGTAAAAACCAAGAAGATCATCTGGGACTCTATCGACAAGTGCTTGGTGGCCTACATCTCCAACTTGAACACCTCCAAGGAAATCTACAATAGACTGGTGAGTTTATTTAAAGTTAATGATGCAAATCAAGTTTTGTTTCTTAGAAATAAGCTGAAGGAAATTAAGA